>BACB01000070.1:0-20190 GCA_000338015.2 Ganoderma multipileum BCRC 37180 | reverse complement strand
TAAGCTCCTCTATGGAATCACGACCTCGGCTACCATTCTATGGTCTCTTCAACATAATTTTTCCTACTTATCTGCCTTGGTCACAGGCCCATGTTTCTATCTTGTCGGCACTTTCATCTTCCTTTTTTTTCAAATCTCTGCGCTGACCCCGACCTTTGATTATGATCTAGTGAGTCGGCCTGATCACCTCCTGGCCCTTCGAATTGTCATCCTTAGCCAGTTCGAATTCCTCGCTGAGAAAGCCCCTCGATTATCAATCGCTAGATAATAACGGTGCGAAACATATCACGGGTCATCGACATGGCGTTGCACCACCTCATTCGGTTGCCATGTTGGCCGTCGACCGCTCACCTTGCACCATGTCTGCGAAGCAGTAACTCGCCACGGAGATGCCTATTACTGTGGTAGCCACACCGCAAACCCCTCGCTGTGACACCTTTTCCGCTACACCAGCTGTTGACTCAACACGAGGTGTTCGACTTAGAAAACTAGACAGTGTTGGTGAGTTGCTTGACCTCGTGCTAGATATGGCTCTTGCTCATGCCCAACCTTGAGTCTAGTGTCAATCATAGGGCAGTGACCTAAACTCATGTCATGCTTTACTTCAGCGAGATGAAGATCGCATGGCAAACGGATGCGATGCGCCAATGACCAAACACGCAAGCATCACCCCATCATCGTCCTCCGCTTGCTCACTAACTCGACCAATGTAGATCGTCGTGAGGTGGCTATTCGTCTTGTTCGTCTAGACGCCTCCGGAACCAGGTGTACCGTTCGACGTTTCGCATTACGGAGTGCTCTCCGTTCGCGTGAAGCACTGTCCTGTTGGCAACGTTTGACTACACTATCTCGAAGGACGACTGGGGCCGGGTCATACTCGGAAGCCTCGGGTGGTCGAAGATGATTCAGGACGTCACGAGGATCGAGCTGGTCTATAACGAGACTTGACGCCTCTGTTTCGGGCCTCGTCCGCTCTTGTGAGTCGCACTCTATCTTGTGTCGCCCGACCGCGCCTGAACGTTCGCTCAAATCTACCATAGCTTGCCGGTTATCTACCATAATTCATGTCGTACCTTAGGGGAAACGTCGGTCCTACCTTCCGCCTTTGAACATCCTTCAGAGCAAGCTTTTCTCCCGGCTGGAACGTCCCGCCCGCGGATCGTGGGGTTTGGCCGAGGTTTCACCCATCATGAGAAGCATACCTGCAATTTGAAAGCAAGTCGCCAGACTTCGAAGCCAATAGCTGCAGCGTAATAAGGGGTCTGGTACCGCGTCCAAAAAGCATTCAATATCCCCTCATCATATCACGTCAAGAGTCTCGTTGCTCATCTAACGGAACAAGCTGCTCATCGCAAGGGTTGCGAACATCTGCAGTCTGCTGCATCATGTTGCACATAAGACTACATCTTCCCTGTCGGAACGTGATCCCCGATTCAATGGTGCTGATGAGTCATCCGCAACTGCTGGCCATGACCCCCGCAACCGGCCCCCCCCCACGCATGCACCCAGGGATCGCCAACTGCCCTAGTTTCGTGTCATGATATTCTTATGACTGGAAGATCGCCTACGGCGGGGCAGACAGGGCACAGCTTGAGTGGGGTGCACTGGTACGTGGTATGTCATCCTGATTCGGTCTTATCGCGGAATGACAGGAAATACTGAAGCTTTCTACTTTCTAATCCGTTAGGAAAGATCGTAACAATGGGCAGTATGTCGACATTGCCTCAGTCCAGCCAGATATTAACCCTACATCAGATAGGTATCCTTCCTCACTCGAAGTAGCAGCGAACTCATGATTGAAGTCCGTTCCGAGGAAAGTGAGTAGTCTCAACGACTGAACTGCACCTACCACTACGACCATGGCATCCCAAGATCTGGGTCCGGCGCGCCGTCGTGTGACCGGTTTGCACGACCGCGAATATTTTTCCGGCGAGCAGAAGTCCGGAGCCGTCGCATCGGTACATGGGGCCATGCACCATTCAGACTTATCAGTTGTCTCGTTGGTTAGCCCGTTCATTCCACGCAAGGCCGTTTGCAACACGCGATGAACGCGTCTCACTTTCGAGTCGGACAACAAGACGACGTCGGGTGCAGGGGAGTACCGCGTAGAAACATGTCTCAGTATCTTGGTTCTTGGAGGTGAGCGTCTCCGAAGCTGTGAACGTACGCGTCTCTGCAGTTTGTTCTACAGGGAAGTAACGGAATGCCGTGAAGATCTGGCCGGCCTTTATGGATATGACCGCTGAAAGTAGGTTACCGAGCTCGGCGGAGTGTCAATGCCGTAGCAGGCTCTCCGGCTCTTATCCTTTATAAGATTTTCCGTGTCCCCAAAGCACCCACACAAGTCTGTGCCGCTACCACCACTTACTTGGACGCCCTTTGCTTTCCCTCCAATATGCCCGACACCCAATTATCGGAGCCCGAGTTCGAGCTTTTAAGCTCTGCTACTTCTACCTCGCATACACCGGCAAGTGAGCCCGGAGCGAAAGTAGAACCATGCTCGCTCCCAAATCAGATACTGGAAGCAACTCAGAGTGCGTGTATTCCCTCCCGGGTCGCAGGCACTGGCATGCATCGAATTGATCATCGTAACAGCGCATATTATCTGGCCGGTCCCTCACATCATGGTGTATTACGGAGAAATGGAGTATGCATACGGACGACGAGCTATTGCGGACATGGGAGAAAAAGTGCGTCATCGTCTCGACTGGTGCCGAGCTTGGCGTTTACAATTACGACGCGCGGCGCGCTTTCCAGGCGTTCCTGGAATGGATGTACCGGAGGCACATATGGACACCCAAGACGCTCTCCTACGGTCTTGAGTCGACCTACCAAGCCCACGACTTCGAGAGGTCTAAATATGCGAAAAAAGCGTATATTCTAGGCACGTTCTATCACATACACGGAGAAAAAGACACTGGCCCCGTGAAATTGGGTGCGTTGGGCTGGGCTGAAATGATACAGAATGTGGTGAAATTAGAACTGGTGTACGATGGGGAAGCGGAAGAGCTGCCGAGCAAGCAGGGATGATGCTATAGTACAAATACGGGCCTTGTCTTCGTCGAGATTTGTAACAAGCACTGACGATTCTCCCTTGAAGGCCACGGATATATCTTCGACAGTTGGATGCAATGCACGTACTTCTAGTTTTCAAGTTCAGGTTGGTGAGTTAAATAGACGATCAAGCAAATCCAACAGTATTGCTCATGATTTATTGTAAGACTAACATTCGTCCTTGAACCCGTCCTCTACACTGTCTATCGTACCTTCTACAGTATGTTGAAATGCATAAAGCGGTCACGACGCTCTGCATTAATCGCTAGGCTAGCGCGCAGATCCATTCGCTCTGCGATTCGGCCGATCGGATCCGGAGGCAACGCTTCCCGTCCGAGCCCTACTTGACCCCCGCGAGGTGGTGCAGGACTGCGAACTCCCGTTCCTCGCGGTCCCTCTCAAGGATGCTGTCCAGTGGGTTTGGGAAAATGAGCCCGCGCGGCCCGAAGAATCGGGCTGCACGTCTACAGCGGGTGGTATGCCAAATGATTGTTGTGCGGTGCCACGATTTGCTGCGTTGTGCCTCCGGGGTGAACGCGATCTGGCGGTCGCGATTTCCTTCTTCGACCCCGTCGTTGCATGCGCAGATCTCGACCACTGCTGTACATGTGAGGGTTGCCGGGGTTGCGGAGGCCACCTCAGAGCGGTGGACGATGGCTTTAAGACGCGACTCGCATCTGATGGCGACGCCGCGACCTTGGAGTAGCTGGGGGTATCAGTATTTGGAGGGGACAGTCTGAAATTTGGGGCAGCAGGGTCCAAGGGGCGCGACAGGGATAGGATATTCGAGGGGACCTCGCTGGAGCCTAAGATCTCGACGCCGAGCCTGTAGGCTTTCGCTTGCCGGACTTTGGAGTGCGTAGCGTCATTACTGAAAGTGAGACGGAGGGCGATTTCGGGTTGCATAGTGTGCGATGTCGGCTTGAGCAGGACCTCGTGCGAGGCAAAGCCGCCTCGGAATTTCCATGACTGAACGTGCGCGGGGTGGTTCTTCGGATGGTCCTGAGCTCTACGAGATGCGCCCTCGCCGAGGGAACTAGATCGACTAGTCGCCGAGACCATTACTGCCAGTAAATGGTTCTTTTGACCTAGAATGCAGGTGCAACGTCCAACGCGGATGGTAATATGTTCGCCGCTGGCGTTGTTAGATATCGCGACGGCATATGGGGTAGATTCAGGTGCCGACGAGGGCGCGAGAATCAAGCGACCGTCGTCACGGACGATGTTTGCATCCTCTTCGAGTGTCCGAGGTGCGTATCCGTCCCGGGCCAGGAGCGTCCGAGACCATCCTGAAAGGCGAACCTCGAAGCGTTCTCGCCAATCGCGTAGCTGAGCATGGGTTTTCTCCTCTAGCTCCAGCTTTTGCGCGGCAGCGACAGGCCGATGAGGGATGTAGAGGTGGACCGGTCTAATGTCCTTTTGATGGGAGCTAATCTCCTGTTCGGAGACGTGAGTCATTCGATAGTAGTGGGACTCATGGATGTCGACGCCCACGAGGTCGCGTACATCTCCGACGGCTGCTCCTACGAGGAAATCGTGGTCCTCGCGTCCGATGTTGCCTTCACATTCGAGGGAATCGTGGCTCAGGGTGGGCTGTGGACGGAGCAGAAGAGCTAACAAAGAGCGATCTTGATTCTGGCAAGCAAGGAGGGCGAGATGTGTGGGGAGAATGGAATTGGGTTTGTCGGGATTATGGACAATGGTAAGGAGGGGTGCGTATGCGTGCATGCTGTGAGGAGTAACGGTGAATTCCTGGTAGACGCTCTTGGCAGGAATCCCAAGCCGGTCTGCAAATTGGCGTCTAGAAATGCGCCGGAAGTTCGAAGATCCCTTGAAGAGTCGTGGGCTGGATGCCAGGAGGTAGTCGTCTGTCGTAGAAGGGATGGGTGGTGGTGGAGGAGGAGGGGAAGGAAATTGAACTCCAGCTTCGTCACGGGTAGGTGATGCGATCTGGAGGTGCTTTTGCCAGTGTTCCAGAATTCGGCCCCAAGCGAAGATCGTCTGATCGGGGTAATGCTTGATGATCTCTTCCTGAAGGCGGACGAAGGCGTAACGACCTCCCCGTATGATACGGAAATAGACACGCCAAAGATTCCCATCAATGAATACGCCTCATCCTCCAGCCGTGTTGTTTCTCTCGGCGCAGCCCATGACATTTTGCGGGCGACGCTGATGTCCTCCAAGGACTGTGTGAAGGTAAGAACAGAGCGTTCGATGCCCGTCGCCCTTTCCACAGCCGAGGCTAGGGTGTATTTAGAGCCGACAACGCGCCAGGCTTTGGAAAGGAATAGGAGCACCGATGGAGCGAGAAGTTCTTGTAATGTCCAACCGCGGGTGAACCATGCGGCTGCTCCAAATTCCTCGGGGAAGGTTGCGTCGGAGGTGTCAATGTCGCGGAGGTCATGAAGGAAGGCGTAGCAGGTCCCGGCGCATCGATACCAATCATGCATCGAGGTGGCTTCAGAGAGTTCGGAAGAGCTGGACTTGTCGATGCAAGAAGAATCAACCCAGCCCCATTCGAAGCCATGCTCCAAAGCGATCTTGCAGAATTGCCGGATCTTCGTGGAGTATCTTAAGAGTCGGGTCTCACCAGGGGGGGTGATTGCGATGATTTGACACGTCTGCTGGTAGGTCTGCTCGATCGGGACCCCGCCATGGTCCTTTAACCAGACATGCGACAGGATCGCGTAGCGAACTTCCCGGGGGTCTTCAAACGACACAAGCTCTCCGGTCCTGGTGTTGAGTAAGCGCATCGTGCGCTATAAGGATGTCAGATGCTGGGACATTGAAATATAATGCTCAGGCAGAACATACATTGACTTTGTTTGTTTAATTACTGCGTCAGGTTCCGATACGCCCACACCTCGCGGTTGCTGGCTGATGGGGATACGGACGGTGAGATTGGCCAGTACTATCAATATTCGCATTCAGCCCAATAGACGGAGATAAAACTGAAATACAAGGCTCACATGAAAGACGTTCAAGAGGATGTTGGAGGCGGGGATCATACCGAGTGCCAGTGGGTCGCTCTTATCAGGTTTACTAGTAACGCCCACCCTCGGGTGGGGACGGTGTCTCGGCGCCCGGCGAACCACATTGCCATGCTTCCAAATCGCTGTGTCAGGTATTGCGGTTCACTGTGACAACTTTGAGATACGTATAGACACAGACTTGCCTGGATTACTAAACCAGTGTTCCAGCGTCAGCGCCGATTGTGTCCGCATACTATTTGTGTCCCGTTGGCGCGTACGGAGGCCGTTCGATGCCACTGGCCAGTCTCGGTGCGTCCACGTTTGACCTAGCTGCATGCAGATTATCTTTGTCTGGTCCATATTCACTGTCGAGTAACAGCTGCTGAAGGAACCGCTCCGCATCTATCGGCTAGGCTTACTAGATGTATGCCGTATCCTGTGACGGCGAAGCTGGCCATTGCGCTGGGGAGGCTGTCCGTGTGGTTCAAGACCGAACACGAGTCCAGGTATAACGTAATCTGATTGAGATCGGTGGCAGAGTCATTGGATTTGGGCTGCAAATTCGCTTACCAACACCAGAGTGAGTCGTTGGGGCGCAGTATACGATATTCGAGAATTGATTGCCCACCGAAGGCTCCCGAATATCAGCACTGCGGACGAAGGCCCCAAGTTGAAGAGGGATTCATGCCGACGACATCGGTCTCTTTACTTCACAGTCGGCAGGATTAGTATCGAGGGAAACAGTGTAATAGAATGTTAACCAGCGCACCATGACAAGGAAGACGTTCGTGATTAACACTATTCTCTGTCCGATGTCCACCGGAGGCACGGCGAGAGGGCGATTCGGTATGCTTGAGAAGCTTCTCTATATGCTAACATTTGAGCTATAATTATTATTTCGAAGAGAATGGAGACACTCATAACCCGACCACGACCGAAACCGATCGTGTGGTCCCACTTGGACACCAACCCTTGATAGTCTGTCGAAGAAGATAATGGAGTTCCTTCGCTCAACACGTGTGTGCTAAAAATACCATATGTCCCATCCATCTCCGGTGCCGCGGTGTCAGAAAGGAAATCGAACAACGGGGAAGATGCATAGCCACGTGTCAGCACGAACATAATACATCGGCGATTTGATATGGGCAGACGAGGCGAATCAAAAGGAGCCCTGGACCTGGTACGAGGTGTCCTCCCAGTCAATCGCCTGCTTGAGCGCGCTGGTCAGAAGAAGCTCTTGGGTATAAATCTTGTGGTGTTGTGCAAGCGGTCGCCATATCGAAACGTCTTCCGGACAAGAGATAACAAATCGATTCGTGTGCCCGGCTAGGATACGGACCGTCGGTGTTTGTGTGGAGACCTTAGCAGGCTACGTGAGGAACGAGAAGACAGTAATCAAACGTGGAACGAACCTGTCCGCCGTTCGCGCTGACGACGTTCTTCAACAGCTTGGTCTCTACGGGCACTTTTGACGTCACGTAGAACGTTATGCCGCCGAAGAGCTTGCCCGCATTCTTCTTCGCGCGCTTCAAGGCGTCGGCCAGAACGAAATTGTACTTGGTCTCGGTGGACTCGTCTTCGATGACATAGTCGGCCTCGGCTGTGTCGTTCGTGCTCAATTACCCAATCAAGAAATAGTACTTGAGGAAATAAGAACTTACGAAGTAGCTTCTTGTTGGCCGCGGACATGATCGCCCACTTCTCGCCTAATACGTGAGGCGCGAAAGCCATCGCACATAGGAACTTCTCTGTGCGGACGACGCTCCTGACGAGCAGATGTGTGCATTCCGCCGGCTTCGTGACGATTTTGACACCGAGCTTTGTTAACCCCTGTCAAGCGCAGGTTATCCTAAGTTCACCGCCGCGTTCAGCAGTCAAGCAGACGATTTACCCTCACGACGTCCTCTGAAAGAGTCAGCTGCGTTGTCATGACCCGCACGTTCTTCCCTTCCGTCGTTCCATTGCTCGTGGCTACTACCGCGCCTGCCTTCTTCACCGACGGCCGCTCCCGATCGTCCGGCTCCTCCGACTCAGCAGCAGTCGATTTCCTCCCTCCAGCCTTCTTTTTGCCCTTTGCATCCGGTGCGCCCTCGACCTCGTTCGGCTTCCGCTTCTTCCTCTCCGGCATGCGCTCCTCGTCCTCTTCCTCAGCCGGCAGGCCCTCCGACCCGATCGACGGCCGCTTCTTCCCCTTCGCCGGGGTCTTCGCCAGAGTCTTCCCCTTCGCAGCAGAAGCACCGGCCTCCTGCTCGTGCTCGTGGGACCCGCGCACCGCGCCCTTCTTCATCTCCTTCTGGAACGACACCACGTCGGGCATGATCACGTCGTGCAGCCGCTTCGTCGCCTTCGTCGCCGCGGACCGCTTCGACGGCGTGCGCAGTTGCTTCGACGGGCTCTCCGCCCCCGCCGTCGACATCGACGCACGGCTCGGGCCCGCCTCCGCGTTCTCGGCGCGAGAGGCAGGCGCCGTCCGCGCCTTCGCGGCGGGCGATAGTGGCGTAGAGTGATCGGACTCGACGGGCGACGCTGCACGTGCGAGTTTCTTCGCCTTGCCGCCCCGCGTAGGTGCTGGCAGTGGCTCGGGTTCCGCTTCCTCGTCCGCTGGCGCGGGCGGGGCAGCCTTCTTCGCAGCCTTCTTCGGGGGCCCGACCTTCAGCGGGCTGACCTTCCCGTTCACCTTTGTCGTCGGCGAGCCGTACGCCTCTGCGACCGAGTCGAGCCGCTGGGGGGCGCGGCCTGCTGGGGCCTTCGTCGGGGACGCCGCGCTTGCGCGCGTTTTGCCCTTCCGGTTCGGGAGGAGGTCGGTGAGGATCGAGCGTTCTTCCTCGTCGATTGAGTCCGAGTCTGACTCGCTGCTGGGTAACTCGGTGATCTTGGACTTCGCCGCCTGTGCCGCCGGCTTTTCCTTCTCTTTCTCCTTCGCCCTCGCACCGCGCGTACTGATTGGCTTCTTAGCATCTTTCGCTTTCGCCTTGGATTTCGGAGGGAGTGCCTCCTTCTCCTCGGCCGACTCCTCCGCCATCTTAAAGTCATCCTCAATGGGCGCAGCCCTCCGTCGTGTGTCCTGCGGCTGCTTGGTGGGAGCCGGCGACTCCGCGTGCGCGTCCCTGCCTCCGCGCGGGGTCCGTTCTGCCTTTGCGCTTCCGTACGTCCTCGCAGGACGCTTCACGGGCGATGGCGTGGTCACAGCGTCACGCCCGGGCAGCGCGTCCTCTACCTCCTCCGCCTCCTCGTCCGTCTTCCGCGGAGTGTATCGCCGCACAAGGCGCGGCTTTGGCTTCGCAGGAACTTCAGCCACGGGCGCCTCCTTTTCGCGCGCCGCGCGCCACAACGGGGGACCCTTCTTCGTAGCCTGGCTTTTGCTCGGTCCAGCCTGCTCCTTCTCTTCCTCATCCTCAACCTCATCCTCACCCTCGTCGACGTCCATCTCCTCACCCTGCGCCTTGCGTGTACCATTGACCCTGCCCTTCAAGACCTTCGAGAAGTCCGCGTCGACGTCCATGTGCGCGCCCAAGCTGATCTCGCCCTCGCCCTCGCCCTCGCCCTCGCCCTCGTCTTCGTCCATCGCGACGGCCTGCTCGACCTCACCCGCGCTCTGCGCCGTCGCGCGCGGGGCTTGCGCTTCTCCTTCCTCCTCTTCCTCTTCTTCCTCCTCAACTTCCTCCTCTTCGATCCGCCGCTTCTTCCGCGCCTTCGCCGGACTCGCGCTCGCGCTCTTGCTCTTCTTCCTCGTCCTCCTCGGCGTCCTCACCACCTCCTCCCCATCCACATGCATTTCGACGTCCCCGTCCCCGCCCCCATCGCCGTCCGCAGCGCGCCGCATCTCCTCGAGCTCCCCCGGCTCCCACGTGATGCGGCCGATCCCGCGCTCGGCGAGGACGGCGCTGAAGTCGACGCCGGGGGGGAAGACGATGTACTTGTCGCGCGCAGGCGTGAGGCGGCGCCACTGGACGAAGCAGTCCTCGACCCAGGTGTGGTTCACGATCGGGATCGACCAGGACGTCGCTTTGTCTGTCTTCGTTCCCTGCAGACTGCGTTTGACGTTAGCATGTAGCATATAATCGCATAGAAAAAGATGTATGGCGAGCATTGGGGGGGGGGGGTGAGAGAGGGGGAGACGCACTAGGCAGCGACGACAATAGTGTTGGTCTCTGCGGACATGGACGCGGTGAACTCGCCGCCCATGAGCGTGATCAGCTTCTTGAGGTACTCGCGGTCTTTGCCTGTGTAGTTCGTGACGGTTACGACCTACACCGGAATTGGACTCAGCACGAAGAGCGACAGGGTAACATACCGGGGAGTCGTACCTCCCTATCGAAGCCGTCCGCAGGCTTGTCCGGGATAGGGTAGTGCAGCAGCTGGTCGGCTGGTCGGGTGAGCATGCCCGTCGCGCGCACGTACCACAACCACGCCAGGGTACCAATAGTCTTCTTCTGCTGGTACGCCTTCGATTGAACGCGTCAGGATGATAGAAAAATCGCGTGTTGTCAAACCGAAACTCACCTTGGCGTATGGAGGCCCGGTCCTAAATCGCGTAACAAAGATGTCCGCCTCCTCCAGCTTCGCCAGCTCCTCTTTTGTTCGATCGTGCGTCTTCGACTTCGACGAGGACAACTCGACCACCTCACCTCCCTGTCGCCGAATGTCCGCCGACAGCGCCTTCCTCTGGTGGTCTGACAGATCCAGCGACAACCCAAGCAGCAGTTTCTTGCCCTTCCACACATTCCGAGACGCAGCCCGCACCTTCCTTTGTTCGTCGTTGTCCAGCGACGCAGTATCATACAACACCACACGCTCCGGGGGCGGCTCATATTCCTCGTCCTCCTGGCTCGTCCTCCCCTCCGGCCTCTGCTGGAATACGCCTGGCACGGGCCACTCGTAGTTACGCGTCGGGAGATCTCGGATGCCCAAGCGCACCGTGTCGTCGAACCAGTGCGGGACGAGAATGCGGATGCCCGACTTTTCGCGGTAGTGCATCGCGGTCTCGTACTTTGCGCTGCCCGGGGCGAGCGCGAAGAGGTGGGTGACATCACGCGTGAGGGCCGTCCGCCACTGGCCGCCGAGGGCGGTGACGGCAGCGGAGATGAGCTCGCAGTCGGACTTGGAGAGGTCGGTCGCTGTAGCGACGATGCCAGAGAAGAGGAAGGCGGGGTCGGCGGAGTAGTACTCGGGGTCCTGCGGGGATTCCAGGATGGCTGAGCGTTCGACCCAGAAGGGGGTGACAATGTGGGCTTGGGAGTCTTCTGGAGGGGATTCCACGAATTCCTCCAGTGGTAGGGAGGCGGTGATGAAGTGGGTTAGCTGAGGATGTGTAAGAGAGACCTGGGTGCCGCCTCGTGCGTCGAGGACCTCAGAGAGTTGGTCGCGTGTGTCAATCGGGAGGGTGTCTGATATACAGTAGAATACTCCGTCAAAGAAGCTCGGAGGCATCACAGGAGGCAGCAGGTAGGCGAAAAAGATACGAAGAGGAAAGAGGCGGACGAGAGTGGGTTGGTCCTCCCGTCGAGTCGGAATGGGTGATCGAAGCTGAGGAGCGCGTTGGGAGCGCGTCTCGCGCAATAACGCGTATGGCACGTGACAGTGGGACAAGTTAAGTCAACCAGATAGTAGTAATACGCCCCTCGGCTCCCAAGAACCATGCCTGTACCTTTAAGTTTTCGTCCTTATCGATGCGTGAACCCAGAACACATGCACGCGCTTGGGTCTCCTAGGATTCCTACTAGGATCTAGGTATCGATGCTACGAGCTCTCCCTTCCTCCTCTGGACGTCGCTCATTCCCCCTCCCGAGCCCGGACGTCCACGCTAGATCGACTCACTCACTATGGAATCCCCAAGGTTGCCTTGTGAAGTTATCGAACGAGTCATCGACTTCTCTTGTGGCAATTCTCGAACACTGCGTAGCTTCTCCCTCACATGCCGCCAGCTCCGTCCTCGCTCCCGCTGTCTGATGTTATCCCGAGTCGACCTCAGGAGCAGAGACCGTATCTTCGCTTTCGTCGACTTCCTCCGGAACAACCCTCTCATGATACCCTTCGTCTGCTCGATCGTCGTCCATCCGCTCGATTTTGCCCCGTTCCCCCTCCTCCACATCCTTTCGGGTCTTTCCCACATCAAATTCAGCCCTGAGGGCTATGCACACACGAAATGCGTCCTACATCGGTCCACCCTCGCTTGTCTACAGCACTTTGGGTCCCACACACAGACTTTACACCTCCGCAATATCCAGTTTCCGACGTTCCTAGAATTCGGTGGAGTTCTCTTGGCGTTCACAAACATCGAACATCTCACCTGTGAGAGAGTTACCGTCAATGGGAAGAAGGGTCAAGTGCCTCCAGAGGCGGTCAAACGACGCGTATATAAGCGGATGCGCTTGAAGATGATAACAGTGCGTATCCTTCGTACTTTGGACAATAGGCCGTTAAATTGAACCTAGCTCCCTCGATGTTGTAGATCGATGACGAAACATTACAAGAGATCGATGGCAGGCAAGCGGCGGCCACGCTTCTCCTTGATTCGGACTTGGGCCCATCTACAGTGGAGGGCCTCAGGCTCACAAATGGTATGTTTATTGATTTACGAGTCGCAAAGTTTGGTTTTCATTGCTCTTTGTCCATGTGGTGGTAGTACCATACAAAGATACACCGCTCCCCCGGGCCGACTGGTCCCAGTTGCGATCCCTGGTGCTGCAATGTTCTAACCAATTCGCGTACGAGAGAGTTTGCGAATTCGTGGAGACTTTCCCAAAGGGCCCGAAATTGGCAGAAGTCACGGTTGAGTGGACCGACCTACTATGGATCGCATCCCTCTGTGAAGATATACGGCGTCAGAGCGAGGACGCCTCATCGAAGCCGTACGAGAGGTTGGAACGAGCCCTGTTGAGGTTCTCCCAGCCCAGAATCGTCTGGATCATTAACAGACCTGTCACCGCCGGCATGAAGCTATTCTGGACTCAAGAGCTCGGCAAGCACATCCCCATGCTTTCTCGGCGTGGTGCACTCACAGTGAACAGCGAGACGGGAGGTGAGCGTCAGCACACCTCCACTCACTAGTGATGAGGACTAATTGGTCTTTGTAATTCATCCAGTCGCCTCCGTCGGACATGAAGCTGGCGTAAGGGCTCTCACCGTTTCCCCCAACAGCGAATGGGTGGCTACTGGGTCCGACAGCGCTTCCACCATCATTCTCTGGAACACCGACGGTTCCATAGCCCGACAATGGGTTGCCAACAGCTATGCGGGCGTCTATGACCTCGCATTCTCCCCCAACAGCCAATATCTTGTGTCGACGAGTCCTCATGACACGAAAGCCGAGATTTGGGACCTTGGGTGCGAGCCCGCCACTATCTGTGCGACGTTTGCCGATGTTAAGGAACCATGTCTATGGTCTCCCGATGGTAGCGTCATCGCCGCCGTATCTCAGGGCAAAACCGTGCGGCTTTGGGACGCGCAAACCTTCCAGGAGCTGGCATGCTCCGAAACCTACGCCGACACGGCTCGTTTGGCATTCTCCCCGGACGGACGGTGGCTCGCCTTCAGGCTTCTTACTCCGGAGTACTGCATTCTGGATGTCACGCTGGCGAAACCTCATAGACTCATACCCGCTAGTTCTCCCTATGACCGCTGGCACGCCTTCCGTCCTGGAAGCACACACCTTGCCACCAAGTCTGAGCCCGATAATTCGATCATCTTCTGGGATGTCGAGACGGGCGAAAAAATGCTCGTCTTTGACATCGGAAGCTTTGGATATCCCAACGGCCCCTTGTTTTCACCAGATGGGACGCGGATGTTGGCACGGATGGGCAGTGTAGTGCATATCTGGGATGCATCTACGGGCGTTGAGTCAGTCCAGCTAACGGGGCACACGAATTTTCCTTGGGACGCATGTTTCTCTCCCTGTGGGCGGTACGTCGCGACGGCTTCTGAAGATCAGACGGTGCGACTGTGGAGGGCCGACAATGGGGCGTGTCTGGCGACGTTTTCCGAACATGGGGACAAAGTGCAGTACATAGCTTTCTCTCCGGATGGAGAAACATTGTCGTCCGCGGCAATGTATGGAACAGTCTGTGTTCGACGAATGCGTGATATCATTCGGGTAGATGAACTGATTCTGTAGCAGATCATGTTTTGTACTAGATTCCCTCTACTGACGCTGAATCAATCGACTTCCGAGTGATGGACGCACCGGAGCTTCCAGTATTATTGAACTTTAATGGCGGTCTTCGAACTGCAGAACGTGATCACACTATTGATAAATATTCAAATGGTCGTCTGTACGATTCGGTATGCAATTCAGAGAGTTTGAACGTTGCTCGCGGACTCCTCACGGAACTGAGCGGTATACATTCTGTGTCTTTATTCCCAATGATTGATCGCGAACGAGGGCTTTGAACGATTATACAACGGATCGCGTTCGGAGAGAGGTTACGTAGAACTAGTACTGCTTCCGAGACCCGAAGCAACCTACTAACATACAAACATTGGAGGGACGTTCGGGCGTGAAAGGTCTGTCAAAGATGCGCGAGCGAACGCGAGGGGCGTGTCTCGCGACTCCTGCGGCCTCGTGAAAGTACTAGTGAAGTCCAAACGAATTTTAATGAACGGGATTAACCCACACTCTCTTCAAGTCATCTCCGAATCAAGTGTCTAGTATAGCAACAGATTTTCAGACACAAGTAGTACTATACGCCACTAAAGGTAGACTAGCCGGCGACATGCAGAGGCGCGAGGCGCTTTCACGAGGACTGGGTCGCAGTCCTCCTCGAGAACAGCTTTGACAAAGTACCCTTGAAACCACTTTTCCGCCCGTTCCCCCTTTGCGTCCCAGCCCCTCCAGGCTGTTCGCTGTGCCCATTTTGCGTCGGCCCAACGACTCCCGGCATCGTAGCGGCGGGTACGACACGCTGTTGTGTTTCCAGGCTCTTCCGCACCGTTTGCATGCCGGTCCCAGCGAGGGCTTCGGAATCGGTGGTCGAGATCAATTGACGGCCGTTGGCAGTCAGGACGGCCCGATGACTGGGATTGGTTCCAGTTGGGGCCTTTTGGTCTCCGCCAGACAGAGTTCGCGACTGCGTTCCTGGGTCGACCTGGACCGGGGTGGTAGAAGGCGAATGAGAAGGCCCAACGTCGCGAGTAGGGAGTGGAGCACGGATGACCGAGCCAGAGAGGGAATGCCGTCTCGAGGGCGGGAGCAATCGGCGATCCGCATTGGCAACATAGGAATTGTTCGATGTTAGTAGGGGAGATTCCTGTGCGGCGTAACGACGGCTGAGGGAATCGTCAAACCTCTCGTCCCAGCCGGGCGGATGGACACTGGATCTCGAATTCTCCGCCGTGAGAGGGGGAGACTCGAGGATAGCAGCTTCACATGATGTCACCTCGACGCCAAGCTCGAAAACATTTGGACTAGAGTCGTCTGGGCGGTGATACAATGTCAAGCAAACCGTGATCCGCTCCCGCGACGGGTGGGGCGGTTGAAGCTCGACGCTCGTGGAGGCGACGCCGTCATGGTAGGCCCATGAATAGAGGTGAGCGGGATGGTTGGGGCGGTGGTAGGCTTCTTTGAACATGTTCTCCAGGCTGGAAACGGCGTGCGGAGACCATACCAACACGCCCAGTAGCGTAGTCCTAGCTCCGGAGTGAAGTCCAAGAGGGCATTCGCAGCGACCGATCTGGATGTTGATACGGTACGTCTTCCCTGAGGAGCCCTTGTATTCGATCTCGAGCCAAGGAGCCTGGTCGGGGTGGAGACGACGACTTTGAGGCACGATCCGGTCGTCATCTCCAGCGAGTCGCGACCCATCTAAGGAGAGAAGCCTTCGTGACCAACCCGCCAGATGCACCTCGAAGTTACCGTCTTGGAAGTCCCGGAAACGGCGGAAAAGACGGCATTGATCGCGCTCCGTCTGGCTCACGCCGCGTAAGGGACGATGAGGGAGGTAGAGGGTAGCCATTCTGATCAATCTCGCCCGAAGAATCTGGCGAACCTGGTCCAAAGACAGGTAGACGGCGCGATAATGCCCATCTAGGTCTGCGGGGTCGAGGCCAGCCCTTGTGAGGCTCGCAATGGAATTGCCCACGACAGTGGCACCGACAGAAAATCCCAAGTTCCCATCTTGGGGACGCAGCAGAAGAGCTAGCAACCTTCTGTTGGCCTGGGTTTCGCAAGCGAGGAGCGCGAGGTGTGTCGGGAAAAGCTCGTGATGGTCCGTGCCTACGACGGCGACAATTGGAAGTCGGACGTGGATTCCATACGCGGTAGCCGTGAAAACCTGATACGTGAACTTCTGGGGTATGGCTAGCCTCCGGGCGAGCTCATCGCGGGAAAGATGAATGATGTTCGAGGACTCCAAGGAGTTCGGGAAGTCCTTGGGAGATGAAGCTAGTAGATATTGGTTCGAGGTGGAGGGGACGTCTACGGGGCGTGGGTCGGGCACCGATTCGACTGCAGCGTCATCAGGACGTCCAAATTGGAAAGGGTGCTGGGCTCCGAGAATGCGTCCCCATGCGAAGATCGACTGGTCGGGGATCGTCCTGATGATCTCCTCCTGGAGGCGAGTAAACGCATGACGACCCTCTCCATAGATGATCGGGATGTTCACCCCGAAGATCCCCATCAGACAGTAGGCCTCGTCCTCCTTGCGCGTGGTGCTCCTCGATGCTGCCCAGGACATCCTACGCGCTACGCTCACTTCATCGAGCGGCCGCTTGGACGTCAGGACATCCCGGTCGATGTGAAATATGCTGGCGATCTGGGCAGCACACGTCTGTTTCGACGCGATGACCTCCCAAGTGCTGGAGAGGAACAAGAGGATGGACGGCGCGAGAAGCTCCTGCAACGTCCAGCCGCGGTAGAACCATTGGCTCTCGCAAATCGCCTGATTTCTCCTCGCAGCATCCACGCCCTGGCCGACGTTGACGTCGTGCAGGTAGGCGAAGCACATGTCCGCGTAACGGTACCAGTCGTACATCGACGTGATGGCTTCAGAAAGCTCGGTAGAGCTGGTTTTGTCGATGCAACATGAGTCGGCCCAACCGAGCTCGAACCCGTGCGCCTGCGCGACTTGGCAGAAGGACTTGAGCTTGGCGGGTAGTGCGTGAAGGACAGACCCGTGTGAGTCAGGCGTCGCGGTGTCGATGAGTTTTTGGACATCCTGCAATGACTTCTCCCCAGTTTTCGACCATACGTGGGATAAGATGGCGTAGCGGACTTCGCGAGGGTCCTCGAACCATTGGAACCTTCCCGTTTTCGTGTTCAGAAGGCGCATGATGAGCTGAAGAGACGTCAGGCAATGACTTCAAACGGAGCTGAGCCAGTGCCCACCTAGTCACTGTGATCGTCCCGATCTCCACGTCAACCGGGATTCTGACGACAACTCGCCGCCGACTGTTGCGTCATTGTTAGTTCTATTGCGCAAGAGCGGAAGAGACAGACCACAAACTTACTGGATTGACGATGGGGGCACTAAGTTGTCCTCTCATGAATGGCTATCCCAATCGATTATATAGATACCTGAGGGGAACAGTCACTTAGGGGCATAATTGGCACGTTCGACCACACTGACAGCCTTCCCAGCGCAACGGCGGGCCTTTCCGGCATAGAGTACGGGCATGTTTCGCCGGTGAGGTTGCAGTCGATCCTTCGGACGCGGAACCCTAATTTGCCATGATGGACGCCAGAGTAGCTAGCAACCTGCTTTCCGGGAAAGGAAATGACCATGCAACCCCATGAAGGTTGCGGAGAATAAGGGGAGAAGTCAGGCGTTAATGTGCCACATAACCGTGCAAATGTCGCACCTGAATCCTGATGAACCACACGAACAGAGGGCGCTGTCAACGAACTGGCCACTGTCACAATGAAACTCAGAGGGTACTATGTGGATTGCGTTCTCTCGAATTGAAAGGCACAATGAGCGACTTCGCGGTACCGCGGCGGCCGTGGCGCATCCGATTCCTACGGGGCCGCGAATTAGCGCAGCGCCACAATATATCATCAAGTGAAAGGCGAGAAGAGCGCACGGTCAGACACAGATGTCATTCCGAACCCTTGGCCACCTTGAAATCAAAGAATACGTTCCTCAAGAGCCTAGGGGTCTCACCATGGAAGTTGTGCGTGCGCTTGAGGCGTAGGCCAGGCTTCTGTATCACTGCCGCCTATGGTCGACGACAATTTAATGCATTGGCTGTGCGGAATTCCAGGGGAGGGCATTGTCCAACGTCTCTGCTGCATGATGATAATCTACCCCGGTCCTCATGGTCGCCACTGTCACGAGGGTCTGAGTTCCAAGCTAGAGAGAAAGCAACATAATTGAGGTGTTAGTACGACATTGTTCACAGATAGCGAGTATAGAAGAACCTACAGAGTAAGTACCAGGCGCGCTGGCCGGTGATTACGCGTTATGTGGCCTTCACGGAGTGACGCACTCAATCGGCGATGTCTGCAGTCCTGGAAAAGGTCTGATATCCAATCCTAGAAAATACACATGCAGATCTCACTCTGTCAAACGTGGCGCGACGTACGCGACGAATAGCGACGAACGCGCGAAGCCAAAAAAGAAGGACTAAGTACGGTATCGAGAAGGGAATTACCGAAAACGTGTCTATTCTTGGACAGAGCCGTAACTGTGGACTCTATGGATGGGCGAGCGTCCGCAAGCACTGAGGTATAGAGATTTGTTTGGGTCAGTGGATTGGGTGAGTTCTTGAGAGGAACCGTCACGGATGATAGGCGATGGTCAATTGTGGTATGGGGAGCACGTCGATAGACAATGGATGACGGACCCAGGGAATACAGTCCGGGTAATAGCGATGTGAGGAGCGTAGCGTGCCCTGGGGTACTAATGTATGAGAGGCGACACGTAGAGTGCGCGCGAAGGTGATGGGAAAGCGCGGCGTGCTTGATACACGGCCTCGGAACGGCGAGAACCGGTTCCGGGTGGACGTCGAGCGGAAGGACCGCGACGCGACAGATTGTCGGGTATCGAGGTGGGCATGGCGTCGCAATTCGTCGACGAACTTCAGCGTCGACACGAGAAAGCGCGCCTCCTGCGACGGAATATTTACTGGTCACCGGAGGCGACCGGGGAGCTCGCGCGTGACGTAGTGCCAGATGTAGTGTGTCCAACCCTCGATAACGCCTGCCCCGGACATGATATGCAGACAGTCGCCAGTAGCGTGCGCGTCTGGCCGGAGCAGTGCTGGCCTGTCGATCGGGAGGAAATGGATGTCAGGGTACTTGCGCGACTCCAGGACCGCCTACATTGACGAGTACGACTGTATCAGAAAATCTCCGACACGCGAAAGCAAGGCCAACATACTGCGAACGCGTCGTTGAACTCGCCGATCTGGTTCCAGTTATACCATCCCCAGCGGCCCTTCTTGTACTCCGCAATCGGCGCCCTATAGTCGTGGCAGTCTTCATGTCCAGGCAAGTACGCACGCACGACGACCTGCCGCGCCGGCCTCCTCGCCCTCCCCAGACTCCCGAGCTGCAAGCGCCACCGCTTCCCCTCCTCGCGCCGCGCCTCGTCGAGGAGCGCCTGCACCTGGCGCGCCCACGCCTCCATGGCCTCGCCAAAGAAGTCGAGCACGTTCTGGATGCCGTCCTTGTACATGCCCGTGTCCTTCAAGCCCGCGAAGAGCGTCGTCGTCCAGTGCCCGCCCGTGCTGACGACCATCGTCGCGTAGTTGCGTTCGGGAGGTTGGGCGGTGAACATCTTGACGTACTCGGCCGGCGCGAGGTTCCACGTCGCCTCGTCGCTGAACAGGCTCGCGTTCGCGCCCACGTACTTGGAGTCCGGGTGGAGCGCGTGGTAGAGGTGGTCGAGCTGCGCTTGCTCCATGAGAAGGTCTATCCGCCGGAAGGTCACCAGTGGGGTCTTGTCGATGTCGAACCCCGGCGGGAATTTTAGCGATGAGACGAGCGGAGACGTCTTCTTGAGGTATAGATTTTGCGGGTGATCGCGACCATAGTACGGGTTCTCGTTGTAGTCGGGCGTCGCGCGAACGTGCGCGAAAAGCAGGCACGATAGCGAGAAGAAGTGGTTCTCCGTTACGGAATCTAGGTGGCGCCAACGGAAAAGTCAGCGCTATTTTTGTATGGCATCCCGCGGTCGACGCCTGCGCGGTCAACAAGAGTGGAGAACGCGACTGCGGGTGGCAATTCTGT
>BACB01000069.1:0-25768 GCA_000338015.2 Ganoderma multipileum BCRC 37180 | reverse complement strand
TATGTGTTCCTCGAACCGATGTCACCTGGCGCTGACAATCTTTGGGGCGCATGCTAGCACTCGGGACTAAACATGAATGGCCTGGCATCCGATGTCGAAATGGTCATCCTGCGGGGTCAAAGCTCGTTTACTGGATACGAAAGTAGCCGAATCTGCCTTCCCCCCTTGATCGATGCCAGCATCGATATCTTCGGCGCCGCCATGGCCGTGAATGCATCCTGGTCTGAGGTGCACAGGACATCTTTGCATGCGTACGATATCACCGTATCAAGTTCTACGTATTCCTCCGGGGCTTGTGATCTTTTCAGACCCACGGGCAAGAATGGCCGTCGCCACAGCACTGTGTACGATCATACGGGGACCCACAACCGGCTTTCAAGCTGAAGGCAAGATCGCGGGCCGACGGCCAATCTTGCCAACTCCGAGGTCCAGACCAACCGCTCTTGCGGGTACCCGTGCGGCGAGCAAGGCCGCCTCAGGAATGTTGGGTATATGCGCGGGCTTTTTGCCGTCCTTCTAATGTGAAAGCGCTTTGAACGTTGGCTCTAGCACGCGTGTTGGATATCTTGACGCATTCGATGTTGTTCGATATCCCAGTGCGCAGACGCCCGCAGTCCGAATAAGTCGGACTTCCTGGTGGCGCCGTGAAAGTGTATGTAAGAAGACGAAGTGCATTAAGGCCTTCATTGCGTCTTTGTTTCATCATTGCTTCCACAGTATCATTTTCTCTATGAGTATATTAGCTGACGTATAGAAGCCGCCCTCCATTCGAATTTCAGTGCGGTATCGCCGAAGCGTCCTTTGTGTTCGATTAGGTGAAACTTCTGGTAAGTACAGTCACACTGCTCGCTGGTGTAATTGCAGGGGTCGCTGACGGCTTCGGCATGTAGACGGAACTTCCGACAGCCTCTTTCGATACTGCTTGGCCCCAACAAGGACAGCGTTTCGCAACCATACAAAGCATCCGAAGAACCCATCACCTTACCCCGCACTCCCCGTGGATCAGTACCTAAGGTACGCAACTAGAAACTATCTGCGGAGGTCCTCGCTGTCCACGAAGGCTCATGAAGATCATGGCCGGTGACCTGTATAAGACCCGGGTCTAGATCACATGTCGCATAGCTTGATGCACGCTATTGCCGCCGCACATACTCCGTCCCGAGGCGTGCACAAGCTACTTCCGCATTCGATGTCGTCGAGTGTTGGGTGGAAGGCTAGCTCAGGTGAGAATACGGCTTATATGCGCTGAGTATCGGCTCTCTGACTGTGATAAATCTACGCAGACGTTGGTTACCGCCGGCGACTTGATTACGGCTAGTGTCCCTCTGCTGATGCAGTTGAAGTTCATTAGAAACTAAATATCTAGTGTCCGAGCTCGGGGAGTGGTACGCGTGGCAGTGAGTCTATTTGTTACGAGTTATCCACGGTTAAACTTAGACCTCCGAGCACAGGGCCCCGGTGTTCCTCCTGCCTTCGGTGCGGAGTGAAGTGTCGTCCATTTCCATCCCTTCCTACCCATGCCGGAATCGCTTGTGGTCAGATGTGCTGCCAAGCCAGCCCTGGCCATTGATTCGAATGCGTATATGAGGGCTGCAAAACGCAGAAAGACGGCCTCGCTAGAGCACCGATCCCAAGATGGTCTCGTTCAAGTACGCGCTCAGCGCGATCGCCCTCCCTCTGCTCCAGCTCCTCTGTGCTGGTACGGCGGCATCGTTGCCCACGATCTCTGCGCCCACCAGCCTCTCCGCCATCCCTGCATCGACGCTCACCCAGATCACGAACTTCGGTCCGAACCCGAACAATGTCCAGATGTTCGTCTACAAACCCGCCAAGGTCGCGACGAAACCGGCCTTGATCGTTGCGAGCCACTGTAAGTTTTCTAATCAGTCCCTCTACGAGCGGGCTTAACGCGAAGTCCCACAGTCTGCACAGGCACGGCACAGATATACTTCTCAGGCTCCAAGTTCGCCTCTCTCGCGGAGACGCACGGCTTCGTCGTCCTCTTCCCGTCTTCCGTGAGCCTCCGTCGTTATAGTTATAGTACCATCTTTCCTCCTCCCCACTGACCTCGTTCTCCCTCATATCTAGCCCCACCCCGGCACCTGCTGGGACGTCTCCTCCACCGCGACACTCACGCATAACGGCGGCGGCGACTCCCTGGGCATCGCCTCCGCCGCGCGCTTCGCCCTCGCCAACTGGGGCGTCGACCCCGCGCGCGTCTTCGCCGCGGGCACGTCCTCAGGCGCGATGATGACGAGCGTCCTCGCTGGGGCGTACCCGGACGTCTTCCGCGCGGGGGTCGTCGACTCGGGCGTCGCGTTCGGCTGCTTCGCGCTCCCGGGGCAGCCGGACGACTCGTGGAACGAGCAGTGCGCGGAGGGGCAGCTTATCTTGACGGGCCAGCAGTGGGCGCAGAGGGTGTTTAACGCGTTCCCGGGCTTCAGTGGGACGCGCCCGAAGATGCAGGTCTGGCACGGAACCGCGTGAGTACTTGTTCTACCCCCAAAGCCCCACACCAGGCAGGCATTATGATGGACGTAGATTGGGGGGACTGATCGCATGTGTACGCATTGCAGGGACACGACGCTTTTCCCGCAGAATTTCTTCGAAGAGATCAAGCAGTGGACGACTGTCTTTGGGTACCCGAGCACGCCGCGCTCGAACGTGTCTGAATCATTCCTCCCTGCGGGGTACTCGAATGCTACCTTTGGCCCGAACTTCCAGGCAATCCTCGCGCAAGGCGTCGGTCACACCGTTCCGCTTTTCGAGCAGCAATACCTCCAGTTCTTCGGGATTGCGTAGGTCGAACAAACCTGACGGCGCGTAGTCGCGCGAGCTTCAGAACGAGTCGCATGATCGATGTCTGGAGGATGTATGTCAGGGTCATATCATTGACACCGTGTCCATGTATTACGCTCGCGTTCAAATTTTGATGTTGTCACATTCGACCGACTCAAGGTATCCCGCAGCTCGTCGTACGCAAAGTACTTCTAAACTCACTCTGCCTGCCCGCACGAACCATCAATGCATCAAGAAGCACTGGGGGCAGTGCAACCCAGTCATCCGACTGGCGCCAGACTGGCCGCAGCTCGGCAAGCCTTCTTGCCCCCGACCGTCCACCATCCGCCTGTCGCTCTTGCCCGCGCAGAAAATCTAGAAATTTGCGCATATAAGTAAGTACGTTGCTCCGTCATAGCAGTAACGAAACTGACCACTCTGATTTGAACGATCGGCAATACTAGTCTTCTAGGGTGAACCTGTAACGGTATAGCGCGCGTTCCGCCTGCAGTCCGCTAAGTTGGGGACGCTATCGCGTTTTGTACGTCGCGACTCGCATTGCGTCATTTTCTGAAAACTAACATACCGGTACTACACCCAGATACGTGGTTGTGGATGCGTCTCCTAGACACCAGGACTGCAGAGTTCCGATGGGTCGACGAACCGCGACACGTATCTTACGCCATCCTCTCCCATGTCTGGACGAAGGACGGCGAGGGCGCCCCTGAACAGTCCTTCGAGGACGTTAGAAGGATCCTGAAACCGTCCACCCACTTCAAGCCATGGCCTGCCAAACGGAAGAAGGACGCTATCTCTCCGAAGCTGTCCGAGAAGATCAAGCAGTGCTGCGCTGTAGCGCACGAGCACGGCTTCAACAGCATCTGGGTAGACTCGTGTTGTATCGACAAGGGGAGCAGCTCGGAGCTGTCGGAGGCCATCAACTCGATGTTCAACTGGTACCAGCACGCGAAAGTGTGCTACGCCTACCTTTACGATGTGGACGATGGAGACGACCCGCGGGCGCTGGCCTCCCAGTTTCGCCGCAGTCGCTGGTTCTCACGTGGCTGGACCCTCCAAGAGCTAATCGCTCCCCGCGTCCTCGTCTTTCTTTCGAAAGGCTGGCGCGTGCTCGGTACGAAGGCGATGCTCGCGACGGTCATTGAGCAAGTGACGGGGATCGACCGCGCCATCCTTACCCACGAGACCTCCTTGGACTCGGTGAGCGTCGCGAGACGTATATCTTGGGCGTCGCGACGACAGACTACTAGGGAGGAGGACGAGGCGTATTCGCTAATGGGCGTCCTCGGCGTTCACATGCCCGCTATCTATGGCGAAGGACGCTTCGCCTTCATCCGCTTACAGGAGGAGGTTCTGAGGCAGACTTCCGATCAGAGCCTGTTCGTCTGGGGTCTTGCTCTGCGTGACAACGTCGAGCTCACCGATGACACTCCCCTGGATGTCACTCACTTCGGGGAGGAGCCCCTCCAATCCATGTGGGACGGTTCATATGTGCGAAACCTATTCGCGCTTTCGCCACGAGACTTCGCGTCTTCTTCCAAGACCTCTGTTCTCTCTCGACACTCGTTCCTCGACCAGCTCAAGATCAATTGTCCCCTCTCAGACTACACAATGACGTCTCACGGCATTCGCATGACGGTCCCTGTCCTAGCCGTCAAGTCCCGCCACTCTGACATCCCCATTCATCTGGCCATTCTCGCCTGCAAGGACGACGAGGGGTGTATGATCGCATTGATTGTACGCAACCAGGAGCGCACGTCCAATGAATTCTTTGTGGGGGCGCACCTCCCGCCCACAATGACCATCGGCGACGACGACCTCGACGGCAGTGATCTCGGCGCGGAACGGCGGTTCCTCCTCGGGGAGCTGTACTTCCGCACGACGCGTTTGTCGCAAGACTTCGTGAACACGTATCGGGAAAGCATCCGCGTGCAAGAAATCTACATCCCACACCGCCCCTCCCGTGCCCTTGCCCAGGCTTTCCCGGCTTATAGCGAAGTCTACACCGCGCTCGCGCTATGCGAGGGCCCCTTCGACGTCCTCCTGACAGGATGGTGCGAGTCGCTTCTCACGAAGGAGGGCTTCACGGTCTCGCCCATCTGGCATGACATAGCTATGGATCTGGACTACCCTCGGAGGCGCGGCTTCGTCGTCAGCAAGGGCGATTGTGGGATTCGGATCGACTTCGGGCCATGTAACTGCGGGGAAGGGATGACGAGTCGCTGGCTACGGGTCGCGGTTTCTACGCACCTGGCGGGCCTTGATTCCACGGTGACTGTCGTCTCGACCAAACCCCAGCGCTCATTTGCCATTAGACATAACCGATACCATCCCGACCATGTCTGCTCGTGGTACTTTGCTTCGGGTCTCGCGTCGAGGCCGTTCCACGCGACGTTCGCGAATGGACAACGGCTGACTGTTCAGCTCAGTCTCAGCGTGTTATCGTCCGGAGACGTGCCCCATTTTTATAGGACTTACGCGCTCGGAGTGGAAATATTCGACGGTGCGCCCCCCAAGGAAAGCGCGCTGCCCATAATCCAACCTACTGTACCCTCGAACCGATGGGTTCCTCCTTTTGTAGTGTTGAATTCATCTTCGTCTGCCCAGAAGTAATAACCGTGGATTCCGCCGGAGGTAGTCATCTATTGTCAATGCTCGGTAGTATGCGTACGCATGCCAGATAGAGTACGGCTGTTGCGAATTGTGCAGTATCCATAAATCATGTCAATATGGTAATTGATGTTATGAACGCGGTCTCTACGGTAATCGGTTCCATCCTTCTCCTACCGGGGCATTTCGTAAACGAAGGGCAAAAATACGAGCGGCAAGAAGTAACGGCGAAACAAGTGTCAATTTAGCAGGGGCCGATGAAACTGTTCTTCGGGATGGGCTGCTTGTAGTCGTCGTGCCATGTCGTCAGGTTCGGGTTTGTGTATGCCTCGATGTATCTGAAAACCGGGTGAGATACCGCTTCGATAACTAGTTAAATATTGCTTACTTATTGATGTACGCCGCCGTAGGGAAGTTCGGAGGATCGCACCCGATGTTGACGTTGTCCGGATCCTGATACACGCGGATCCAGTCTATTTTCATGGTCGCAGGGAACGTCAAGTGGTCGAGATCAACATAACCGAAGTTTTGTGATATGCCCAAGTTGACGATAATGTACTGATGGTCGCCCACCGTCAGTACGCATCAGAGCTCCGCATATAACTAATCGGAAACTGACAATCGGCTCTTGAGGAACAGGACGGGGCCCGATCATCTCGACGACAGGATCGGCAGCAAAGCCCCCTTGACGGAGAGTCTATGCAACTTTACCGTCTGATATCCAGGTGATGTACTAATGAATTAAAGCTACGTCAATTGAGGTTCAAAAGGCTTCATCGCTGCGCGAAATACCTACAGCGCCATCGAAACCTGGTTTGTACTGCATGCCGTAGACGGAGAACACGTTGCCTGTAAACTCGTATGCCTCCTGGTCTATCGGATACATCGGTCAGAGACGCGGTCAAAAATAAAGCCCGAGCGAGAGGGACGTACTGGTATTCGTGACGACCGAAGCGGTCTGTTGTATTGAGTTACCCTTGTAAGTGTTCAGTACACTGATGTTGGGTCTGGGATGATTAGATTGTCGGTAGTGTTGTACCATTCGTAACGCTCGTTGAATGGCTAGGGCGTGAGGTTAGTCAACCGCTAGAAGCAAGATGCTCGACCATGACTTACAGCCCACTGCGCTGACTGAGATACCTGGCCAGAAAGTGGATCGCCAGATATCTGCACATGCGATGAGCAGTCCGTTGCGTCTAAAATATCGAACAGGAGAACATACCTGTGCTTCGAAGATATCAATCTCCGGCGCCGAGCGGCCGACGTAGGTGCCATCAGAATGGACGGGCCCTGGGTGCGATTCGCCGGGACAAGTGCAGCGAGACAGCCTCTGCCCAGGGAGGTAAGAAAGCTTGTACTTGGACTCCTTTAAACCAGTCGTCTTCGCGGCAGCGGGTACACCGTTGAACGTTTGGTTGGGTGCTGTACCGACGTCGCAAGAGTCGTAGGCATACGGCCACTGGTTAGGAGGGGGAGACGAGGACCAGGATGAATATTCGGGATCATTAGATAGAGCAATGAGGTACGCACCATGCCTTCGAGACTGGCACCGTATGCTGCACGGCCCAGGTTGCCCATCGTCCAGATCGCAGGCCAGAGACCGAGGACGTTGTTGGCGCCCGGAAGCACGACCGACGCTAGGACCATACCGCCAGTGAAGCAGAATTTGTTCCAGGTCGACATCATTCCCCCTTGGAAGTGAAGGTTGTGGGTCTCCTTGCGTTCGAGGACGATCTCGAGGGAGCCGTTGCGGGTAGTGATGGCGGCGGGGCCGTACCACTCCATGTTATTCGTGACCCAGTAGTGCAAGTCGTCGGCCTCCCAATACGGGTCGTCGCCGGGGTAGAACGAGCGGCCTTCGACGTTAAATTCGTCGCTGAAGATGAGCTGCCACGGCTTGCCTGAGATGAAGTCGGGATAGGTGTATGCGTCCTGCGGCGTGTCGAGGTCGATGAGGCCCCAGTTGCCGGGTATGGAGGGAAGCTGACCGGAGGCATTGATTCCGCCCAAGCCGAAACCGTTGAAGGTTGACTGGCGGATGTCGTTGAAGTAGGTGACCACGGGGTAACCCAAGCTACCGAAGAGCATTAATTTCGAGTAGAACGAAATATTGAAAGTCGGGCTCTTACAAGAGACCAAGTAGTCCGACGCAGAGGACGAACAGGCACCCAAGGTTTGCAAGACCTCTGGAGGTGAAAATGTGCCCGCCCCTATCGTTCTTAAAGTCTCTCCGGGGATCGGGATTGTGGAGATAGTCATCTGCCTCTTGTTGATCGATAGACAGATGGGCCCCCCAAGACGAGGGATCCGGGGCTAGCGAGTACTAAAAACACCGTCACAAACTATCACCATCAGCCACAGTACAGCACATACCTTAGCTGACAATGAAAGGGGCATGGGGTCGTGCCTTATGGCGCGCTGGGCATAGCGCGAGTCACTCTGATGGAATAGGGACTTGAGAAGGGGCTTCGCATCATAGGAACGGGGTTGGGTACTGACCAAGGATGTCACGCCTTGAACGCTACGAATCCTAGGATCGGCACGACGACCTTGCGCCCCGGGCCCGAGGAGGCTTGCTGTCGAATATGCATCTGACTGTGCATACGGCATTTGGGGCATCGGGATACTATAACGGACTCGAACAGCGGTGAGGTGTCGACGGTCCCACAGGGAGGAAGCGGAGAAAGAAGGGAGTATATGACGGTTACGCGGCGGTGGGTTGGGGGCGTAGGGTGAGGAGGAAGGTGGGAGCAAAAATGGGGGGATTCTAACGGTGCGATTGCTGGTGAGCGGTGGTGGGGGTTCATGGGGGTTTAAGTCGGAGGGAGAGGACAACAGTCACTGTGGGAAGGCGGCCGCTTACACCGCTAATCCGCCGCATAGAGTTCACCTTCCAGACGGCTTGATCCTTGCTGGTTTCCATTGAAGCGCCAGCTAGAATCCGGGTTTTCGAAGCCGCGGTGGGGAAGTCCGGAGGGTCGCAGCCAAGGTTAATATTATTCTTGCCCTTAAGTGCACCAATCCAATCCGCACGAAATGTGGACAGGACGCCTTCTCGGTCGATGCACTCTCAGAATTCGCTCAGTAAGTGATTGCGCACTCAGTCTGTCCAGGATTGTGCAATCAGAAGATGGGACCGTTGGCGTATAGAAGCACGTCAACACTCACCGTGAATCCTAGAGGGGCCGAGCAGCTGCAGCCCGGTAATATTAATGTTATCCGTATTTATGCTAGCCGTGACGCTGGGTGGCCATTATGGTGAGCCGCCCATCGTCGACAAATGCCAATATCATGGCGGCAGGCGTCATCGAACTTGGGCTTGTATTGCAATAAACACTTCCATTGCTGCTGGTTCCTCCGCTAAACTCGTAGTTCACCTACAGGTCGGTGGTGGCTAGACGGCGGTCAGTGCAACTTGAAGGCTCGCATCCATAATATACCAACACGAACTGTGACGCACTTGTTTGCGTGATGAACATATCGCTTACTGGTAAACATGTTCACGGTAAGTAGCCATCCTCGGGTTGCCATGACTGGGCGGTATGGGATTCACGTCCGCAGTATGGAAGAGTATGGAGTCAAATGTATTGTGGCGGTGAGAAACCTTGACATAAACGCACTTAACATGGTAACCCGAGGATACTCCGAGGATACTCCAGTTGTCTGTTTAACCATCCAGCTGGCGACGGGCGCCGGCGAATGGGCAGCAGCCTTAGCAAATAAACTCTAGTACTGGCAGCACTCTTGGTTTCAAGAACAATTCTAGGGTGATAGGACTTCCTGGGCGGTCACCCGTCCACTACGAAGGAGGCAATGTAATATACTATTGATGGGCGGCATTCGAATTTGTTGGGACTAATGAGCTGATGCTAGGTTAGTGCCATATTATCTTAGTATCGAACAGTATTCGAGTATGGAGAGCGCTAACTTCGAAAATTCGATGGGAAATAAGTAACGATCCTGACACTTCGAGGTCAGCGCATATTACGGATTGAATGGGATCGCATGCTGAACCCATGAGTGCCAAGCCTACACGAGGTGTGAGGTATTCAAATCTACCAATAAAATGGGTCCGTCCTTCGGAGTTAGACTTTAGTTGTTGTCTCTCTGCGATGATATGTTGTACTTACAAAAACCTCGGTGACAGGACCCTTCCCCTCACAGTGACTGTAGGAGCGGACTGTGTCGCGCCCGCCACGGTCCCGGTTCCTCCCCCAACATGGTCTCCCAACTCTCTGTCCGCCACTGCTGCTTTGTCGCCCGCTCGTCCAGTCCGACCAAGTCCCCGCTCCCCTCTCTGGACTTCCGCAGATGGGTGCCTGTCACGGTAATACTATTCGAGTAACATCATCCTCCTCTGTATCGACTGCGAGTCCAGCGCAACTCCCATCCAGCCAGCTAGGAACCACGGCCTAGTACGCTAATTGCAACCGCTGCGGTCACGACGCAAAGAGGAAGATCATTTCGGATAAATGATTTGGCTCGCAGTCTTTCGCGCGACGAGGTATGTGCTTCCACCTGGGTCGCCAACGGTCTTCAGCAAGACGAGTATGTTCTAACTTCCGACAAGTCTACCCATAAAGTGCCCGACCCTATGTAACCATGGGCTCCATTCGACACACTGAAACACTTAACATACTCAGCGGCCTACATACCTGCCAGACGACCCGGACGCTCCTTTAAAGTTTATCCCACATGGATAATCGGGGACAAGCCGCGTGGCAGAACCTCAGAAGGCTGATCGGGGGTTGTGGATAAGAGGTATTTGCGGCTGCTTTCTTATGGGTAGGTAGCGTGAGTACATCCAGTAAGCGAACCCATATCGCGAGTGTGTTCTCCGTCTGAGGTTCTCCCATCAGACCCCGACATGATTCACTATGGGCAAAACCTCCGCTCGGTCCCGCACCCATCCGTAAGGTAATTACATTTGCACCCTACCATCGCGATGTAGGACAGTCGCGGCGGTGGGGTGCAGATAATGCACCCTAGGGTATGGGGATGATAACACGCTCGGCTCGCGCGTATCGGCTTGACGGCAAGGACATTGAGATCTCGAGCACCAGGTGCCCCTGACCTAACCCCCTCATGTGGATGCGGCGCGAAGCAACCGTCTATCGAGCACCAACCAGTGGGAACTGAGGCAGCGGAAGGCAGACAAAGAAATGAGACGTTTTCAGAGGCAGGGAAAGCTTCGACAATAACATATCTGTCGGAAAAGCACTTGACATACTTTTTGTTTCGGACATAAGAGAAGGGCTCAGAAGTTGAACTAACGTTGGACAACTAAATGCAGTACCAACGAATCATGTTATCGCCGTTCTACTCCGAGGTAGACTCGCGTACATACTATGGCAAATGTAGAAAAGTGGTTGAATGAGGCGGCTTGTGTTGAGACTTGATGACCGGGAGGCTCGCATCATAACTACAGCCTGGATAGTTCGTGGTCGTTCTCGTTCGCGTCGAGCCCTCCTACATCTCGTCTCCGCAACGACAGTCACATCCCGCAATAGGGCATGTGCCGTGCGCTCGAGAGGCCGCTCCTCCTTCACCGTAGAACCACTCGAGGATATGAGACGCATGCCCACCATGCCGACACGTCTGACAGAAGACTAAAGCCTCGTGTAGCGTCTCTGTGACATTTCCGTTGAGTTTAGAACAGTGTGGCCGAAATGAAACCTAGGTACACACCGGATGGGATCGCGAATGACGCGTTCGCCGCCCGGCCACTTTCCGGTGCGAGATTCAGCGTCATGAGACACACAGAACAGCGCGGAAGCGGCCTGCTGCAGTTCGGGCACAAAGTCGGCTATAGCATTCCCCGTTAATGCATCGATCAACACAAGCGATCCAGACCGGCCAGGGACTCACCCGAGGGTTTCCTTCGGTGGGATACGGCGCCTCGATCGGCTTGCTGCAATAGTTGCATCTTAAAAGCATCTGCTTCGGCGCCCAGTCGAACGGTTGGATCTCCCCACCCTCGACTGCTTCCTTCAGGATTTTGCCGCGCTCAGTGTCGAGGTGACAGCGGTGGTGGAACAGCCGCCAGCCATCCAGCATGTCCCGATACGCGTGCATCCACCGTGTCGCCCCCGACTCCCGTGCGAGCACGGGCGACAGGGCGGCGATGAGGGCGGCGGTCTGCACGTCACCAGTGCTGTCGATGTACGCCTGTAGTAGCTCCATGCCCGCGGCGGTCAGACCTGTGACGAAGAGTCCGTGGATGTCGCCTTCCTGGATGGCGCGATCTGCGATGCGACGAAGGTAGGACGAGACCTCCTTGTCGTCCAGGAACTGGAACGCGATGGCGAGGCGTTCGCGCAGAGGCAACGAGTCCTCCTCGAGGACCTCAGTCCACTCGCGGACAGTGAGGCGCGTGAGGAGCGCACGGAGGTATGGGTCTTGCAGCCGCACGATGAGCCGCTCGCAATGCTGGGCTAGCTCCGGGTTCCGGGAGGATGTGTTGGCAGTCAGAGCGGCGAGCATGCCTGACATCATGTGCAGAGACTCGTCTATGCGTACCAAAGTCAGTACAAGCCATGCATTCGGTAGGACAACGGATCGCGACCTTTACTCCGCATAAGCATGTCGACAGCTTGCTTGTATTGCTCGGTAAAGACAAGCCAGCACGCGGCTTGCGAGTGCTTGCCTTCCTTCTCCCACCTTCCATATTAGATGTCCGTCAGCGGAGATTGCCTACCAGAGCAGACATACGGCTCACCTCCGGACCGCGCGTGCAAGATCTTCCTGCGCCAAGGGCCACCCACACAACTGAAGCGCAAACCGCCGCTGCGACAGTCGCGCAGTCTGAACAGATGGCTTCCATGCTTCCGAACTGCCACTTCTCCTATTGAGTTCCTCGATGGCGTTTAGGAAGTCATCTGGTAGCGAAGAAGCAGGTGGTTGATTGCGCTTACGGCTCGCATGCTTCGAGCTGGGCCGAGGAGGGGCGTCGAGATTGAGGGGGGCGAGGAGGGGAGAGGCAGTGGATGCATCGAAGAGTGCATTACGCGGGGCAATACGGGGTGTGGGCTGCCCGGACGGGGGCGAAGGGCGGATCGGCCGGAAGCCTTCCCAAATCCCAGCCAAACCTTGGTAGCCGAAATTGTAGCCTTCGATGATTGAAGAGGGAGACAGTATGAGACGCTGTGAATCTAATTGACAAATGTCGGAAGTCAAATAAGATTCTGAAGACGTAGATCGACTCACGAAGCACCCATCGCCACAGCTCAGATACGATCAGGTTACCTGGGCCCATCGTCTGTGCGATAACTGAATTGTACATAGGCTACGGGACAAGCCTGTCGTCAGTTATACTCATCCAAAGGAAGCACGATAGTGCTCACGTCTGTCAGACCATAGGCTACAGCAGCGCGGTCCCGCATCAACATGGAAATGTCGGACTCCACCACGTTCTGTAGGGCCTTCACTGCCGGCGGCTTCCTCGCGTATCTTGATCTCCCTTCACTATCCAGCCCCAGCGTGATGGTCTTCGGAGTGGTTGGAGGGGCACTCCGGCCGCGGTCTCCATCGCTGTCCCCACCACGCCTCGACCGTTTGGGTGCTTGACCCCTCACAACGGCAGTGTGCTCGAAAGGAAGTTCCTTTACAACCACCCTGTTCTCCGAAACAAGCTGATGAGAGCGTCGCCTGCCAGGAGAAAGTCTCCCTCGGACGCTCATCGGCGCTGCGCTGAGCGCAGGGAAACCATCCTCATCGCCTCTTCCAAATGTCGGTGAAGAGCCAGGACGCTGTGGACCCATGGAATACGTGGATTCGTCTGAGTGGAAGCGAGGCCCTAAGGATCCGCCCGCTGGACGCTCGAGAGAGTAGGCACGCGAACTGTGGTGCGAGGGACGAGGGGCGACGAGTTCCCATGGTTCGCTAGGAGGGGTGAGATCTGTGATACCAGGGATGATGGTGTACGAGCAGCCGATACCGAGAGCGAGGTCGCCTCGAGAACTCCACGGAGGATGGACGGGGGTGTCATGGACGGCATAGAGCTCGAGGTCTCCATCCTTGTTCGCGAGCATGACATTAGAGGTGAGTGGGTGCGGGTTTGCGCTCGGGACGAGGGCAAACGAGGTACATGGACGAGAAAACGTCTTGGCTGTAGGACTGTCAATAACCCGGAAAAATCGATAACGAATATAGGACTCACTTCTTCGCGTATCCGCGAGGACAAGATGGTACGGAGAGGGCTCCGCTACCACCGTAGACGGTGACGAGGGACGCGTCGACGCAGAGCCCGCCCCAGCCCACGGTTTCACCCACGACGTCCTAACTGCCTTCCCGCCTGATTGCGGCGAATCGCGCGAGCGAGTGGCTTCCAAGCCAGGCTCGACAAATTGTGCTTGGTGTATATCCCAGAAACGAACATGGCTGGCGTCGCGCTCCAGTGTCGCCAGTGTGCCCCTACGCGTAGAAGAAAACTCGATATGTGCCATAGGCACAACAGGGGCCGACGTAGCGGGACCACCCTTCCCTCGCGAGTTATACTGCGCTACCATGGCACTATCCGCACCATCTGCAGAGGCGTCCTTCGACGTGAACGTCAGAACAGGCTGCGAGAAGCGCCGAATATCCCATATGGAGACGATCCCCTCGCTGTAGCAGGCGACGCGGTGCGCGTCGTACGGATCCGTCGCAATACCGTGGACCTTGCTGGCCGCCTTCGCGGGCGACACAGAAGTGCGGGTGTCGAAGAGCTGAAGCCAGCGATGAGAGATACCAGCCAGCAACAACTGAGGGTTCTTCGGCAGCCAGGCGAGGGTAGACACGACTTCCGCAGACGCATAGTGTTGGACAATCTTGGGATCAGAGCTGGCGCTGGCAGCACCATCGCCTCGCGAAAGCACGGCCGAACTGTCCCCGTCGCTGTCGGCGGGAGTAGTCTTGAACGATAGCGCAGGTAGAGCAGCGTGGATATCCCAAATGACAAGACTGGGGTCATTTCGGACCTTGTCCAGGCCGACGGCGAGGGAGTTCGCGTTTGCAGGAGAGAAGCCAAGAGTGTTGCACGCACGCGTGTTCCGTGCAGGAAGAGAAACCACCGCACTGTTGCGAGCATGCTTCGAGGCCTCGAAGCGTAGGAGGTCCACACGACCGTTGCTAAATCCTACCGCCAAGAGGTCATCCAGCACGGGATCCGGAGACCAGGCAAAGCACTGGACGGAGAGAGAGAAAGCACGCAGCCGTCTCGAAGTTGAATAGGTGGTTCGGAAAGACATTCATGGGAATGCTCACCTTCATCTGATTCAGCTCCAGCTGCGACGCAACTTGCTTGATTTCCGAAGATTGGGGGATCCATTCGTATAATGTGATCTGGGTACTTCCCCCGACGATAAACTTGTTCTGTCCGCGAGGATGCCAAATGAGGCGTTTTTCCGATTGCGCGACCATTTCGTCACTCTATACAAGATATTGAGGATACTGAACATGACCAAATTGCGTGAATTGATGTATAACGTACTTTACATGTCCCAATACATGCTCACAATGAGAGGGGTACCCGTGTGACAACGCACTATTCTTCGTGTAATGCGGTTCTAGCGAAGATGCATTGATGACGGAAGCACAGAATTCAGAGAGTATACGAGCGGGAAGATCGGTGGAACGTGGAAGATGGTGGCCAAGCTTGGAAGGTGAAGTCAGGACTGTGGCGTTCAATATTGGGCTCCAGAGTGGGCGCTACGTCGGCGCTACGTGACCTCCAGTACCCAGTCTCGGAGTAACCTGAACGTGAACCTCGACAAGTTCGTAGAACTTGGTAACCCCCCACCCGGCCGTTGTCTACTTATCCATTAACTTATGGATTTCGACTGAGATCTAACAACACTTCAATACGTGTCCTTTGGTCAAGTCCTCACCGAAATGCGTCCCGGTGATGTTGTCCATTCGCGGACTTTCATACAAGATCCCCATTGACTCAAGTACAATCAAATACAGTAGGCATATACATACGTGACCATACATTAGTAATTCCCACTCTACGCGCCCCTTTCTCTTGCACATGTTTTCAAATGATATGCCCCCTGTCCGCCCACCCCCCGCTCGGCGGGCGCAGACAGGGTCGACCAACGTCGTTCAATACTCCGCCAGAGGGATGATCTTCCCGGTGTTGTAGTACGACGGCCTGTTCTTCTTCCGCCCGAGCATCTCGATATCCCCGCTGTCGAAGAACGAGTATCCCACTAACCCGACAGACACGCGTCAGCCTCGAACCCAACCACAACCACAACTCACAAAACAAAACAGAAAACGAACACGCACTCATCATGTTATCCTCGTCGAAGCTCGCTACGTCGATAGAGTTCCCGTGCCGGTGGCCGTTGATCGGCCGGCCAGTCTTCGAGTCGCGCAGGACGCCCTGGTGGTCGACGAACGGCTCCGGGCGCTGGTTCGCGGAGAGGTGGAGCTGGACTAGGATACGCTGGATGTCCAGGAGGTAGCTCTGGAGCGTGTCGAGGAAGCGGCGCGTCTGGAGGTGCTTCGACGACGCACATCTACCAACCGATGAATATCCCTGCGTCAGCGACCCCTGGAAGTCGAAGGACCAAAATCCAAGTACGCACATCGAGATGCCCTCATCCTTGATGATATACCCTATCCCATAGCCCTCTGCGGTGACGGGCCCGAAACCAAAAAGCCTCAACGCAGGGTTCCCGCAGTTCGACGTGGAGAGGATCGACCGGTTCAGGATATGCCATCCGTTGTCCGTGAAGATGGCAGGCAGTGGCGGTCTGTCCCGCGCGGTGCTGCTCCCGCTCGAGGTCACGCTCTCTGGCGACGTCGGCCGCTCGTCCTCGTCAATCGGCGGTGGCACGGACTCGCGCTCGCGCTGCAGCAGGCAATACAGCGCATACAGGTGCCTGGAGTAACCGTCATCAGTCATGGACTGTACTTGGAAGCATGTCCGAGGGCTACAAACGCACCTGTCCTGCCCCAACCCCTTACTACACTCCTTCGTCAACCCCACATGCCCCTGGCACGCCTTCCTCAGCAGCGCGACCTTCTGCCCATTCGGCGCCTCGCTAAAGAACGACTTCAGAAACTCGACCGTATGCGGCTGCACCGTGCGGATCGCCTCCGTCCGCCCATGCAAGAACGCCTTCGTCATCGCGGGCTCGTACGTGCACTCGATGCGGCCGTACAGGCCGTAGTACGCCGCCTGGAACGCCATCTGGACGAACGCGTCGGGCGAGAAGCCGTGCGAGGTGATGAAGTTCTTCCCGTACGCCTTGAACTCGAGCGCCTGGCAGTCGTTCTGGCAGATCAGGTCGCTCAGCCGCGTCTCTGCGAACCGGATCCCGGCGCGGAGCTCGGGGTATAGCGTCCACTCAAGTTTCTTGGGTGCGGTGTCGATGTGGTATATCGGAGAGGCCGTCGTGGGCGTAGTTTGGCCGCGCGAAGGCTTGTAAGATTTGGCGAATGGGGACAGGGGCGCGTGGAAGAGCGTCGGGGCAGATGGGTTAATGGAGCGCGCGAGGAGCATGAGACCCTCCGTGAAGATGTCCGCAGCGAACCTACATACACATCAAAAGCGTTGAATGCATGTTTGAGCGACAAACAGAGACGTAGATACCTCAAAACCGTATGGCCATCTACGCCAGTATGTTCAAAATTGATACCCGCGGCCCCATCCGCGCATACAATGATCTGCAGCTTGTCGTACCAGCGGTTCGTACATGTCCCGATCTGGACGCCGTTCTTCAGGTCGTAAGTTCCGCACAAGAAGTTCGCGCACAAGTCCGCGAGGTTCTCAGGGGCGGCGTCGTCCAAGCACACCACGAACAAGGCGTTATCGACAACCTCCAAGCACGACTCATTGTTCTTGTTGGTGATGAGCGCTCTCCGGAGGCTGGACCAGATCCTGCGATTCTCCGTCGACAGCACTCCGATAGCGTTCCGCGCGACCTGCAGTCAGAAATCAGTCAATTGCGGATCGTTCTCAGAGACACGTTACTGAATACACGGAATAGAGTTGGAACCGAGACGCACCTCGTGGATCGGCATCTGGTCGGCATCAGAGACAATCGCTTGGAGATTGCGCAGTATCTCGCGCTCCGTCAGCACGGGCCGGTTCTCGGAATCGAGCACGTCGAACCAATCTGGGCAATCGAAATGAGACTTTCGGTCACAAACGACGTCATAGGGCAAGGAGCTCCGGAAGCAAGAAGACTCACAGAACTGCCCGCGCCGAAGGATCACTATGTGCCTCGAGTCGCCGTGCGCCTCCATTTTGCATCCTCGCTGCGTACCGACATCGGTAAGGATTGCACATGAAGACGATTGAGCGACACAACGTACCTCTGTGGGTATCCGAGCAGTTCCAAACAGCCGGGTATACTGGTCCATGTCGAGCGCCGTCCCGCGCATGTTGTCGGGCTCGAGCATCCCCACACGCAGGTCATGAATGAAGCCGAGCGAAGACACGATGAGCGATGCTGCGCGGGGAAGCTGCTGCCCTCGATCGGGGGTGGGATCGTTCCTGTGGCGAAGAGCCGAAGGCGAACGCGAGGAGGGCAAATGCAAATGGGCCTTCGGAATTCAGTTTCCGAGGGCAGTAGACCAGGAACACTCACTCGAGCACAAAGAACGGGTTCAGCGCGAGGACGACGGGGTCCGAGTGCGAGAGATATGACTCGTACCTGCGAGGGGGGGAGAGGGTGGTTCGTATGTCAGGCCTCACCCCAGACCGCAGATACTGGAAGGGACCATACCAGAACTCCTCGATGTAGCTGTTAGTGTTGATCGCGTCGCACGGATCCCATTCATTCGCAGAGACGTCATCGCGAACGTGAGCGGAAGCAGTGCGGGGCCGGGGTCGAGAAGCACACACTCACCTCGCTTTATCCTTTGCATACTCCTTCAGGCGCTCCTGAACGCGGGGACCGTCGTGCTGGAGGAAGTCGTCGACGGCCCGCTTGGTCTCCTCGTGCTCCTTGGGGTCTTGGAGGCCCTCGAGTGCGCGCAGATATCGTCGGCAGGTCTCCTCGAGCGGCGGGATGGGGAGCTTGGGGAGCTCGCCCTGGCGGGCGAAGGTGCGCGATTCTAGAGGGTTCGCCTCGAACCTCGTCACCGGGCTCAAGTTGGTCATGGTGGGTATTGTGTGGATGGCGACGGCGGTATGTGGGGCCCCGCGGGGTATGTGATGTGCGAGAAGGGGCGGGACGGGGCTCGGAGGAATGGATTGGACGGAGAACGAGAAGCTCGCAGTCGATGCCTATAAAGCGTATATGGAGACCAGGTACCTCGCGAGGCCCCAAATGCGGAGAGATGCGGGGAAAGGCACTGGCACTTCGCCAAGTGCGCAATCACCAAGGCTCGCGCGGTCACGCTATCGCAATTCCAATCAGTCCGGAGAGGGATCTCTGTCCAAGATCACCTATATCTCCGCAACCACCATCGCGAGCGGGACTCCTCCACGCTCCGGAGCACCAGAAGTTTGTTCGTAGCGTAAGAGTGGCGGGAGGTGCAGCGTTTGAGCGTTCCGGATGGCCACGGTAGTGCCACGGTCCATTGTCGGGACGAGGAGACGACGGGAGGAGACAGGGAGGCGCGTGGGTGGGAACCGGAACTTGGAGTCAGCCACAGCCTGGCTCGTGAAAGGCACGACGGCTTTCCCCGAGATCGTCGAAACCAGATTCCTTACTCCCGACCGCTGCGCTCCTGCCGAAAATGGACTGGGGCATCCTCTACTGAACGCTTCCTCTTGGAACGTCTCGGGTAAGGTCACCATATGGATTACAGTGTCTACGCATGCAACAGATGAAATGATATGCATATAATACAGTGCTGTAAGGCAAAGATTTGCAACAGACTCTCGATTTGGACGATGATGATAGCCATCGGTCGAGGTCATCTTGTGGTCTTGAGTCTCGACTACATGGTATGGAAGCTGTTGCGTCGAGAACCACAGTCACGAGTTGATTGCGCCACATCCATCGGGCCATACTACATAACTGCTAAGGAGTGGGGTCAGTGAAAGGGTTCGGCCTCGGCTGGACTTCTTCGCGCCAACCCAGCGATGGTCTCGGAAGACGGAACGCTCACCTGCGTAAAGGAGTAAAACCGCTATCTCCATCATTCCCTCACTCAGCGTCGATCAACTCCTTAAATATACGGTCGTAATCGTCCACTTTCCGGTTGGACTCGGAGTTTGAGGAGGACATGGGCTCCGGCGAGAGCGAGGTGTCCCGAGACGGAACCTGGGAGTCGGAGTTCTGCGGGAAAGCCTGAAGATGTACCGGATCAGGCTCGGGACCATATACTGAACACAAGTTGGGACCGGACGTACGGATGGCTCAACAAGCCTCGGGGTGGTTAGGCCCTGAGAAGCCGGAGAAAATCGGGGCGGCTGGTCGAACACCTCCTCGGATATGTGCATCTTCGGGTTGGAGATGCCCGGGACATTGTAGTAGGGGCAAAGGAAGACTTCTGGGTGGCTGTGGCGCTGCATGTCGGCTCGAAACGGGTTGTGAAGAGGAGAGGAAGGTCGATGAGTACGACGAAAGAGAATGCCTAGTGGGCTCTGGCGCAGAAACCTAAGGCTTGCATGTTGGGCCTATATATGCGAGCCCGACGAACGCTTTACCGTCGATACTCGGTTACGCGACCGTCTTTGGCCAGTGGACAAAGCATAGCGGACTTCCGTTGAGTCGACGTGAAGTTGAATGGCTACAAAGGGAGACCACCGAATCGGCACCTGTGGCATTCAAAGGCAGGGTGGCTTTGACCCCGGGCTCCTGCCATACTTGCTCGGTCGCTGCGCATTGGCCGGGATAGTACCTGATAACGTCCGACCGCTGATCAAAGAATGCCCGTGGAACCCTTTATGTGGCAGTAAGGAAAGTGACGAACCTCAAAACCTCAGCTACAGCAAGCCTCAAGACGTTTTGGTCTGTAAGCGCAGCACGGACAATAACCAACAATATTTCCAAGGATTTTGCTCCGTATCTTTTCGCTCAAAAACGGATGTGGTTGGGCAGCCGAGCGTAAGCTCCATCTCGTCATTCCCTCTTCCATGTCACTCAAGAGGGGTACCGTGCCGTTGTCACCTCTCTAACTCAGCGTGCATGCGCGTTGAGCTCATTGTTGTGCTGCTGGAGGTCGCGCGGCAAGGAAGCTCTAGACCTGAACTCACCAGAAGATGAGATGGATATCGCGCTTGAGTGGCAAAACGCATTTGTCAATGTCCGAGCCCAGCTTCCAAGTGTTGGGAGGGACTCGGACGTAACCTGCGATCATAAAGCGGTCCTCGGCACAGGCTAAGGAACCGTCATGAAAGAGAAGCAACTCGCCTATTGCATCGCTATGTCGCACGAAATGGCAGAGACTAGGTTACGTCCTGTTACGTCCAGCGGGTCGATCGATCGTTGTATACTCGCTGACACGGTGACACCAACGCGGGGAACATGTTGAAGCCCGGTGAGACAATAATTTTGCCTAATTACCCACGACTTACAGACTGCGGACCACCTGTTCAACCTCGGTGGATTGCTGCCTCCTCGGTCTTCCACTGCTTTCTACCTGGCGGCGTTGAGTGGAGAAGAGACTGCAATAGTATTGCACAGCCCCAGAGAGTACTCTATCATAAGCCAGTACGCGCATTGGCAACGGGCGCAAACTGTGAAGCAGTCGTCAGCGGCGCAATGCTATCGTGCGCACGCGAATCTGATGGTGATAGCATGATCGGGGGATTGGTCAACCACGCCTGCTTCAGTACTTATAACGTATAAGTAGTTACAGAGTGACGACGGTGCTTACTTCGCGAGCAGGAAGGGGCTCCTGGCCAACCTATACCGATTCAGAATGAAGCCTTCGAGTGTGTGGGAGGCATGGCTGTATACGGCTGAGGTTCTCCGCCCCGAATCGGTCCAGGAACGGAACTCTACAGGTCGGCTACGGAGGAATTTGTCACAGGCCAGTTCTAAGCAGGATCACGGTTAGGATTTCGACACAGCATACGCTTGCGATCCATAGGCTGCAAGGAGAGCAATCAAGGAGCAGACAGTTCGTGAGGAGACGAAAGGGAGAGGAGGCGGCAATCTGCCACCCTCGAGGAGGGTTTGGGCAGTGTCGCGCACAGCGCCCAGTCAGAGCGGCGACCCATCTCCTCCTCGGGGTACTCCAGTCGCACGCACGGCTGCATTGCCTATCATCCCGCCCGTCCATTACCCGGACGTCCGGGCGTCGGTCGGGGCGTGGCTGCCCAGATTGCGGTGGGTTGCACATGGGCATGCTGGGGAAGAGCGCTCGTAGCAGTCCCGAACATCCAATTTCTGTTCTCATTCGTATTCGTAAAGCCCGCGTCTTCTGCGCACGCTGCGCCTGGTGCTTCTTCAAGTCTCTCACTCATCCTGCTCCCCGCTGCGCTCTCCTGTCCTTGCCTGACGACCCCATCCTGTACATCCCCATCCGACCCCCTGCTCGCTTGCCTCCGCGCCAGTCTCGCGACTCTCGCCGCTTCAGGGGATCCGCGGCCGCGCGCCATGCATCCGCTCGCCCTCCTCCCGCTCGAGCTGCTCCTGGTCGGGCTCGTGGTCGCCGAATCTAGCGTGCGCTTCTCTCATCTCTATGCTTCTCCGTGCGAAGAGGCTAGCTGACTCGTGTCCTCGCGTACGCCGGGGTCGTGGATGCCGCAGGCAGGGTGTCAGCGCGACGGGTTAGGCGACAAGGTGAGCACCATTCGTCTCGCGCGCTGGTGTGAAGAGAGGGAGATGCTGGGCTGCGTCGCGTGTTCCTCGCGAGATTGCGGCGTTGAATATGGCTTTCGCATGCGGTTTGGGTCAGGGCCGAGAGAGCATGGTGCCGTCGTCGATCGTCGAGGGGCTTGGCCGTCAGCCTGGTTGTGCCTGCCAGGGACCATGCTCATACATGAGGCTACCCTGCGCGATGTGGCTCCCGATCACAAACTTGCTTACACCGTCCCCTCTTCATCCCCAACCTGTTTCGGAGGAATTGCTTGTGAACGTGTGAGCTAACAAGCCCATCTCATTCAGTTGAACAACAACCTTGGTCAGACGCCCTGCGCAGTCAAGGATCAGATACAGCAAGCTTGCAGAGATCACAGTAAGCTATTAACATGACTTCAAAACATAGTCCCATATTGACCAAACGGTAGGTGATTCCGTCACGCAAAATTGTACTTGGTGAGTCTTAGATTTATGGCTCGCTATGATCTCCTAACGATTCATCAGCAATACTATATTCTACAATATATGCGCCGCCTGCGATGCGTGCCAAGGAAAGGAGCAGTCTACATGGCCTCAGTGGGCGGATAAGCACACATGCAAACCCAACCCTGCCACTTTCCCTCCACAAGTCAACCTCGACCAGAATACGTTACCTGACTGGGCGTACCAGAACCTCTCTTCCGACAACGACTTCGATCTGGCTGCGGCGCTACAATCTTGTAAGCACCTTATGCTCTATATTGCGTCCATCGCACGCTAATAATGCCTTTGTCAAGCGCCCCAAACCGGCCCGTCTAAGGCTGAGCAAATCGGTGTGCCAATTGCGGTCGGAGCTGGGGTGGCCGTACTCGCAGGGCTGCTATTTTGGTGGTATCGGAGGCGGAGATGGAGAAGGCAGAGGAGCGCGCGCATACAGCCCCTCTCGGAAAGCTTGCTGTTCTACCCACGGCGGTGGTTGGACGAGGTATGGGTCAAGACGCACTCGACGCGCCTCAAGCCATCGCCGAAGGACGCAAGCTGGGAGATCGACGACGACGCATGGCTCCACCGGCATTCAGCCTTCTACGACCCGTACTCGCCGCCCAAGGACCGGCAGATGCACGAGATGGGCGCGCGGCCCTCGCACAACCGCGAGGCGTCGAGCTCGACGCTGCTTCCGCACATCGAGTTCTCCACCGTGCATCGAGTCCCGACCTTCCTCGAACGCTTCATAAAGTTCAAGGACGGACTCAGGAAGAGCGCGACATACAAGGCAAAATACGTCTCCGCCATCTCCCCAGACCACACCTTCCGCATCGACGGCTCCGCAGCCAATTCGCCGATCACCAGGAAGTTCGAGGAGACCCCGCTCGACGGGGCCGGTGCGCATTCTAGGTCCGGCTCTTCGGGCTCCCCTCCTCAAACTCAGCAGTCTTCCTTCCAACCACACCGTGTGAGCACCGTGCGAGAGGAGGACGAGGACACGCCAGGGGGAGCACCCGTGATTGTGGACCGGGCCGACTTCGAACCATCTGGGTATCCGGCAGAGTTCCCGAGCGAGGTACTTGTTATCTCTCGCGATGGCCAGGACTTCGCGCTCGACGACAGGTCTACGGTCGCTCCGACCAGCCTACGGACACCCATCAGCGCCCGCCAGGTGAGTGTGCTTCTCCAATTCTGCCTTGCCTTCTTCTCTTCTCTGCCTCCACCTCGTATCCTATATCCTATATCTGTCCGCAATCTCTCCATCTCTTCCCCTTCCATCCCATTTTCCCTGCATTCCTGTCCTACGTGGTCGGAAATTAAGGTCTCCGATCCCCGATTCCTTGATGCTGACTGACGTCTTCTTCGTGCTTCCACAGCCCTCCTCGGTGTACTCGGGCCCGCCGCTGACGGGCGTGACGCGGTCGAGCTACCAAGGCCCCCGCCGCGCGAACACGTCCTCGACCGCCTCCGGGGCATACCCGCGCGAGCTGCGACACGACCAGGACTTCCCCGCGCCCCCCACTCCAAGCTCTGCGCACTGGCTGCCGGCTCCACCTCAGTCTGTCGTGTCCTCCTCCGCGCGGGCACCGTTGCCCGGATAGCCTGAGACCGCACGGCGTACTTGCACGGCGCGCCTGCCGCGCCGATATGTGGTATAGGCGATGGCTATGTTGATATCTTGTTCATTATAGCGTCGGACGTCACGTCATTCCAGTACGTCATCCTTGTACTGTATTTCGCTTCCACTCCCCTTCTTGACGTGTCGGGGATTGACATCGACACGGATGCCCGCGGTGCTGGCAGATGGCCGTTGTGTCTGATACAGGGGGCGGATCCCACGGTCAGTATCAGGAGTCGGCGCATTCCCCCCGCTCACGTTTGTCCATTCCACGTTGATTTCGGGACACTTTGGATGCCGGATTGGGTTTGGATTCGGAGCCTCCTGCAATACATACGTACAACACGACCACGAGATGCCCACTTTATGACCCCCCGCTCCGCGCGCCGTAGGATATGTAATACGTACATACTCCAGGACTTTGCAGCAGGGCTTACTTGTGTAGTACTTAGTGCTAGTGCAGACCGCGGCGTCTGCAACTACTTACTTATCTGGCCGCTGTTGACTGATCGCTCTTTGCTTCTACGTTATACGTTCGTTTATGGACTCCGTTGTGATGTTGTCGCATCGCTGTACAACTTTTCTCTCACATTGGATGGATACTTACTGACATCGCATGTGCTTGCAATTGCATTGGCCTGTTTGTGTTTCTTCTGTACGTCGTCGTCTGGACCTCCGAGCGCACCCGTCATGCATATGATCTCTCCTGTACTTACCACTGGGAAGGGGAACTCAGTCTCTTGTCCCAATTGAGGCAGCGCTAGCGTTGACGTCCGCCTGCCTGGCATATACATATATGCCTGACCTCTGACCAACATTGTATTCCATTTTCACCTCTGTCCCTCGCACGCCCCGAGCGACCGTGACGACTCTTCCTCAGACACTTTGGTAGTGGTGGTGAGTAGCCGCGTGCCGCGGACAGACACAGATGGATCTTGTCTCTCATCTATTCTAGATAAGATAAGATCGAACCTACCACAACCAAAATTCCCGGCCAGTTTCTTCCCTCTTGCTCGATGTCGATCATCTACTCTGTGTTCACCACTCCCTACACCCGCAGTATGCTATATTCACACGGGGGATACTTGAGCCTTGCTGACGACCTCACTCAGCTTTTCGATCCGTACGGACGAGGCTCATCTGCAGCTGGGACGACGGAGGTAGTTAGCAGGACTTAGGTGAGCAAGTAAACAACTAGGCGATGTATGCACGCCATCTAACACCTCCCTCAGACGCTATGTTGGTCCTCATTGGGAGCTCTGCCCTCTCCCAGTCTAAACGCGATGTCGTCTTGAAGAACATCCAGAAGGCATGTCCCCAGGTCACCTCCGTCGATGCCGTTTACATCCACCTCGTGGCTTCCCGTTCCACCGATACAAAGGAGGAGTTATCTCGAACCGATTCTTCCTATCGCCGCATTTTGGAACGACTCTTGGATTACGGAGACAACATCCAACTTGCCACTACAGAGGATGCACTGAAGACATGCCAAAATGTCGCGTACGTGGTTCCCCGCCCAGGCTCTATTTCCCCTTGGTCCAGCAAGGCTACCGATATTGCCCTCATCTGCAAGCTTGGCGACTAC
>BACB01000067.1:0-11490 GCA_000338015.2 Ganoderma multipileum BCRC 37180 | reverse complement strand
GTTCCGTGTCTGTGTCCGTTTGCCGTTCGTGATGCTGACGAGCGCTCCGTCCACGCTGACAGTCTTCTTCGGGTGCTGTATTGCCGGCGCCGGTTTCTCGCTGCTGCTCCCCGAGGTGCGCGACCGCGATCCGGATATCGTCTACGAACAGGAGCTCCGTGAGCGCGAGCGGAATGGACGCAACTGAGCGACGCGGTCTGGATGTGGATATGTGGATGTGGATGTTGACGTCGGAGGACACCTCATAAGGAAGAACCCGGTCCAGGAGCCAGTGGATGACGAAAAATGGCCGGAGTTGTTTGTACTGACATTCTCACATCTATGTAGCTGACCAGCCATGTACACTATATTGTGCTAATATAGCTGGTGATGCACCCAACGCGATGCTTAGATCGCGTCAATGCTGAACGAAAAGCAACTCGCAATCTGTCCAGCGCCGGTGCTACATAAGTATCTCATTTGCGTTGTTGATCGGCCGCGGCCCGCAACTGAGGCGGCTCTCCGGAGAAGCCCGAACATCGCTACCACTGTCGCTTCGAATTCCGTAAATGGATGTTCACCATGTTCGTACTGTATGTTCTTGAGCTTGTGTAGCTGTCTCTATCAGCAGAGAAGATGCGCCAAATATAACGGAAATCATACGGTGCGTGACGTCTCGTGCCCGCCGACCGTGTGGAGAGTACTGAGTAGCCGGCTCAATGCAGCAGGTGTCGCCGCCTATCGTCGGTGGCTTTGCGTCATGCCTTTGATTGCACGAGCAACTCTGCCACATTCCGTGACATGGAAGCAGAGACTCGTGAGAAGGTCTCTTCGGGAGCTCAGTAGTCGCGGTGGGGAATGCTAGGCACGTTCCCCTCCGACATGTTTCTCACGTCCCTTATGCTCACCTTCACCTTCGGTGCCCAAGACGCGACGGCACGATCACGTATATAGTCCATGTATTGGCATACGCGATGAATGAGATACCCCGCGCATTCCCTCCGAGTCCTAGAGTCCCTTCTCCCGGTCAGGGTCCAGCAGCCATGCATTTCCCCAAGCTCTCTTCCGTGACCTTCGAGCTCCTCGTGCCGCTCTTCGTCTCCTCCATCGCTCTCGGTGCCGCAGTCAACAAGCGTGCCGCTCCGTTCTTCAACCCTGCGCTTGGCGGAGGCTCCATGTTCGCCGATGCGGGCGACGGCTTTGGCGAGCCCATGAACGTGCGTTCACCGTTCCCGCGTTCACACATCAGCTCAGCTCAGCTATTCTTGGGATTTGCAGGTGATCATCTCAGGACTTAGCTCGCCCGGCGTCCTGAACCTCGATGGCGTGATCAACTTCGCCAGAGCGATAGGTTTGTACGTTGCTTTTCCAGGTTGTTGTTGTGACTCCTCCGCACGGACATCTGACCAAGCGGGCAACCCGACTTTGCGCATCTAGCTCGAAGGAGTGTCTCGGCATCCACCTCGGGGACCCGTTCCCGGCCAACTTGGGCGACGGCCATGGCGCAGTGAACCAGAGCATCGAGCTGCGCCAGGACTACGGGGGCCCGCTCTTGGGCACTTGCCTCGAGAGCCTCATCGGCGGGAACCACTTCCGCGTGTGGTTCCAGAACGGGCCCTCGGCGGACAGCGGCGCCGCCTTCCTCGCGTGAGTACTCTCGCACTCTCTCAACCACAGTGTCGCATATATACAGTTGGGTTGACGGGACCGCGCCTTGGTGCTGCCGCAGGGTCTCCAAGGAAGAGGATGTGTCGGAGGGCCACACGATCGTTCCGGATGGGTATAACATCGGGCGCGACCTGTTGGTGCAGAATGCGATTGGCAAGACGTGCTTTGCTGGGGTTAAGTACTCGACCACCGCGGAGAACGTCACGGGTCTTATGGCTGCTGGCTCTGATGGCGTGAACCACGGTGAGTGTCGGAACATCCTGCGCATCTCCGGGTTACCCGTGACTGACATCGGCACAGGCATTGCGGTTGATGGTATCGTCACCCTGCTCACTGTCACGATCGAATAAGCTATTGGGTGCTTTCATGACTCCTCCGCTTTGGAGTGAATCCATAGAATATGCGCAACGCGAAGCGCAGGATTAAGTGTCATATCCGCAGATACTCACACATCTTCATTACCTCTTGTATCTTCCGACTAACCATGCTTCAAAGCTCAGCATAGAGTCAAGTGCGATGGACAAGTGATGGACATAGCGGTTGGGGCAAGTAGTCGGGCCGCCGAAGACCGCGCCTCCGAGAACATCACGAGTGGGCGCTACGTAAGTCCCCCGGCGCTCAGCTTCCGGACCCGACGCTGCCGGCTTACAGTATCTTTCCCATCCACCCAAGCACCCGCCTCACCTTGATCTCACCAGTCTCGCGTGCATCCGGAGATCTATGAACTTACCAACTCAGGGTTTTCTCGTCGTTGAAGCTGAAGTTAAGGTTGAACGCATGGGCTTCCCTGCTCCCCCGCCTCTGCAGTCTCGAACTGTGTACTGTGTCAGCCAACTTCTTTTGAAGTCGTGAACGATATGGCAGAGTGGGAATTGCGGAGTTCGGATCCTGTGCAGGAGCCATATGTATCGCCGATTCGTACTTGAATTCTGGTTTGGAAAACCTCGGTCCGTACTGGTCGCAAAACACGCTCGACAACCAGGTGCTCTTGCAGTTCGCGAGCTCGAATACGACGCCTCTCCCGGACGACTACCGTGCGAAGCAGATTGCATATCTCAATTCCGCGTCGTCGCTCTTTGGTCAGTGAGGTCGGATAGCATCGTACAGCCGGGAGGCTTCAAGAGGAAGATAACTTATGGGTAGTGGCCGTGACGGCACATCCATCCTATCGTACATCCGTTGTCCCATAGACCAGGTCTATCCTTCGATACATCCTATCAAGCGGTCGTTCGGGCGGGTATCTGCCCGGCGATCCATTCACCGAGCGTCTCGGGGTTCCTTGACTGGATGTACACGATTCCGGGACCGGTGAACCTAGGAATCCATCAGTATCTGCAGGAGTATCGTGGGCACGACGACGCGGCAGCGCACCTGCAGACGAGACCTTCATCGGTGTGCGACGCGGAGAACAGACCGCCGGCGTTGATGCGCTCGACCTTGTACTGCGCGGTCCATGCCACGAGGTGGCCGTTGTCCACTGTATTCGTAGTATCGTACGTCAGAAACCTCGTCGGCGCACGCGCAGTACACAGGTTGGCGCACCGATCCACTGCTCGCCAGGCTGGAGGACGCGCGAGGTGATCGCGCCCAAGCTCTGCACCCACATCACGCCTTGGCCGTTTACGTGGTACACGAAGAGGCCCTCGCCCGAAACTGGAAAGCAAATTCAGCACGCTCGTTCCACGTCCGCATTTCCACACAAATGGAGAGGGAGAGACTCACACAACGCCTTCCCGAGTCCCTGGCTCTTCGTCGTGCGGGTGACGCCCATCGTGCACGCGAGGAACGCGTCGCGCCCGACGCGCCAATCCTGTGAACCATCAAGCCGGATGGGCACGATGTCGCCCCACGTCTCCGGCGCGAGCAGCACCTCCCCCGGCCCCGTGAAGATCGACTCCGTCATCTACGCAACGCATATCGTCACCCCAGCTATTCTTCATTGCGTACCCGACACTGAGCATGCACGCACCTCGCCGCCGGTAAACATCTTCTTGAAGCTGACCTTGAGCTTGCCCTTGATCTGGACGGACGCGTCCATGGCGACCATGCTGCCCGGCTTCGCCTTCACCTGGTACTGCGGCTGCAGGCGCAGGGACAGCAGCGAGTTGCTGTCGCGGAAGTCGATGCGGTACTGCGCGCCCTCGACCTCGCCCGCCGACGGGAGCATGCCGGGCCCCTGCTGCTGCTGGTGTTGTGGAGGGGGTGCTTGCGGGTAGCCGGGGGCGGGGGCGGGGGAGCCGTACTGCTGCTGCTGCTGGGGCGTGGGATAAGGCGGCTGCTGGGGGTGCTGGCCGTGCGCGGCGGCGCCGGGGTAGCCACCGCCGGGCTGGGGGTAGGACGGAGCATACGACATTCTGCGCGAACGGAGGTTGGTGTGTCGCTGCTCTGTGAGGAGAAGAGCGACACTCACCTGGTATTTGAAAGGTTGGTACTGGAGGTAAGGAATAGGGGAACGGGGCGTGAGACGCAAGCGTCACTATATAGCCCGCTAAACGCTGCCACATCGTAGGAGGCGATGTCTTCTTGATGTGCTCAGCGTTGTGGCGCACTTGTGGCGCCGGATCGAGGTACGAGGCCGTCTACGTATGTAATTTGCACTGCATGTCGGGGGCGTAACAGCAATGGGCGGTGAATAAGGATGTGAAGTGGGGCCGGGGAATGTTCAACTCCAAGCTCGCAGTTTCTGATCGAATTATTCGTGGCAGAGCCACTCGCGGAGCCATAGCAGGCTGTTCTGAGATCGTAACGTAAGTAAGTGGAGGTTTTGAGAACAAATGCGTTGGCCTGACCTTGGTATGATAGACATAACGGCAACCTCACTGCGTAAACCGTGGTCAGAAGGCTTTGATAAGTAGCAATGGACTCTTGACCTAAGTCTTGACTTTGCTGTGCTGCCAACGCGCGGAATTTGACGAAGTCCCAAGGCAGACGCCAAGCCTATCTCGCGTAGATAAGATAGATTCAGATTCCTCCTGCTCCACAGTGACAGCGCTGACAAAAGCGCCCTCCTCGACCATGCATGTCCACCAACGAGCTTGACCTCCCTCAGCACATATTCCCTCCAGCCTTGACTCGTTTGCAGACGGAAAACGCATAAAAGACGGCGCTCACATTCGCTTGGACCCTCTCGCCTTACATCGTCTTGCAACGTTAAGTTGAAGCGGCGGGACGCTGGTGTACCAACCGCAAACATCATGCCGACAACACCCACCCTCGTAGCCAGAGCGATGACACCCTCCGAGTCGCGCGAAGCCGCACTACATGGGTACGTCTTCTCACAGCTCCCCCAGCTTCCAAATCCGTTGACCTCGGTTCCTATAACAACCCGGACATCCACGGCTTCTAAACCCGACCTGTGCAACGCTTGCAGCCATCGCGCACTCACGCCCATCCTCTCCGGGGCGATCTCGGGGGGCATCGTCGGCGTCGCGTGGATTGTCGGCATCATCTACTGGCTCTACAAGCGGCACCGCCGTGCGCGGCGCGCCAAGGCCCTGGGCTTCGCGAGCTACCGCGAGTTCGTCGACCCGCCCAAGCTCAAGAACCCGTTCATCATCCCGCCCGACCCCGCCGTCCTCAAGGGCCAGGTCCTCCCTGGGCAGAAGATCGTCGTGGATAAGAAACACAAGACGAAAGATAAGGACAAGCACGGGAAGACAGACGAGGACGAGGGTGGAGAGGAGCTCAAGCATGCGAGGACGGTGCCGCTGACGTATGCGGAGGAGCGTGAGCTGGAAGGGGAGCTTCAGGAGGAGCCAGAGCCGGACTCGGCAGCCGCGTACGGCAGCACGGAGAACCTCAGACGACTCGGGCGCATAGAAGACGCCCAGTCCGCGCCGCCAGCGGTGGTGCACAGAACATCAGCCCCGGCCACGGTGCCGTCGAAGCTCAGCGCCAGGAGCACTGGCAGCCTCGAGCACGTCAGGAAGCGCGGCACGTACCCTCCTCGAGGTTCCGTGCACAACTAAACACCGCCAGCGGCGAGGGCACCGGGGGACTATTGGTACCAAAAGCCGAAGTCCGGTTAACCCGTATAACAACATGTCGCCGCCTCCCTTCCAGCTCAAAGTATTCCTTGTTCTGCCCTTTTTTTTTTCCTGCGATGGTTACGTCCGAGGTTTCTGATATGCTGGCCCTATACTTAGATTTGAAGCTTGAAGCTTGAACTGTGATCACTATTATTTGTAGCGATAGAGAATGTAGCAATTGTTGGATCGTGAATTACACAGTAAATCTATTATCTTACATCCAGCTGAGGGGGAGGCGTCGAATTCGTAAGAGTCTACTCTCTTGTTTCGGCGAAGAAGACATTTTACGTTTGGTTCTTAGGTTGGAATTGCATGCAAGACATGGGCGGGCGCGATGGAGTGCAATATCTTCCATTCAGGGGTCTAAAGAAGGCACTTGAAGACACGTAAAGCCCCTTGGACACGTAACTACGATCGAACAAGTGTGTTGGGGTGTCTCTTCAACAGCAGCCGGTGTCCCGATAATGCTTCCAGTTCCATCCCTCTGTCCACGTCCGACTTCCAGGCGAGCAGGCCCGGATCGCTACCAAGCCTCGCTGCGGCGATCTATGAGAGGTCAGCTTGCTACCGCTTCTGGGACAACGCGCCGGCCAGCTAAGAACTTGCTTACGGCCAAACGATCGCCCCGTCCAGGTATCCAACACAGCCACGATATGATGCGCTTTGTGAGCGTCCAAGGGTGAGGATGCCGAGAATCTTCGGTTCACGCAATATCTCGTTTGACGTATCTTTGTCACGGGAGGCTTCGGGGCGGCGGCTGGTTCTTTCTCTACAGCATTCCAAAGCCGGGCGGAGGAACTCGAGCTGAAGGCTGACAGCGTTCAATTCCTCGTCCCCGCCGGCGCATCTTGAATGCGGAGCGAAGCAACAAAGCAGCTGCTAGTCGCGTGGTGCGTTAGTTCAATTCACAGGAGCACGCTCTGTTCCCTATTGATGGCGATCGGCCCCTTCCCAGCCAAGAGAAACCCTCGACACGTCCGAAGAACGGAACCATGCACGCTAACTGTCAACTCGTTTTCTTTGGCGATGTTGACCATTCTCGACGGTAAGTCCACTCCTAGTGGCCCCCCCCCCCCCCAAGTGTTTGAACGAGTTTACGGTCAGAGTGGCGCTATAATCTCAGCACGTCCTGGTATTCACACATATCGCTCTTGGGAGGAAGGGTGTGGATGATGCGTCGAAGTTATGTTCAGGGGCATTGGCGTCGTGGCGACGGGCAGGATGTGGGACAATGCCAAGTTCTCGCTGGCCGTCCGTTCGAGCCTCGAAACCACTTCACATCCCTCGCGCTCCGTATAGCCCGCAGACGGATGCTGCCAAGTCCGCCATGATACCCGCAGAGCACGGAATCCGGATGCTAGCAGAGGGATCATGCGATCGCGGGGAAGCCTGGCATGTTCAGAACGCCATAGTCCGGGCGGCGATTGCGAGTCGTTCCATTGACTCGGTGCGGCTCTTGTGCTCGGGCATAGGATCACGTTCGTCCTATGCTCAGCATCTGTCTTTCCTTTGACATAGCAATCTTTCTCCTTTGGCAACGAGATCCCCTTGAATCAGGCGGCACTGGGGTCCGAACCCTGGACAATGTCGTAGAGTCAACTAGTCACCCCTCTTTGTCTATGAACGACGGGACTGAACCTTCAGTCAACACTCATGTCACGCAAACATGAGGTTCAGACGAAGTAGGGTCCACCGAGGCCCGGCCATCGAATATTTTATCATGGAGCCGAAATAGGTGCAGGACAGCAGCGCCTTTGGTCCCGGCCGCAGATATAAACCCTCCCATCGGCGAGTGCAGCTCCTCAGACTCAACATAGTTCAGCTCTCCTCACGAATCATGCAGTTTATCTCCAACATCGAGGTAGACTTGCCACCCCCGCTCTCTCTCTCTCACAGCTGACCATGTCGGCATCGCAGGTCGTCTACGGCGACGAGCCCTCCCAAGCTCCCTCTGGCCGCGTCCTCGAGACCAACCACCAGAACGACGACATCAACTACCAGTTTGGCGGAAAGTGAGCGACTCCCCCTGCCGCCATGCGTCAGTACACCTGATCGATTCCGCTCCCAGATACGTCTGGCTCGTCCCTGTCTTCACGACCGACCGCGACGCCGCGGTCACTGGTTTCGACATCGCCATCCAAGGGAGCGCCGACGGCTCGCTGAGCGACCTCGCCAAGGGTGCGGGTGGCGACTACCGCTACCTCCTTCTCGAGAAGAGCGCCACGCAGACGGAGAGGGTTACTGAGGTTGCTCTGCTGCGTCTTGACAATGCGATGACCGAGCGTCCTGCGGGGTGGGCTGGAAACACTATCGACATCAACAAAGGCCGCGGCAAGAGCTATTTGTACCTCCTGTGGAAGACCGCTTGAAGCTCTCGTTCTTGTTGTAAGTTGTTCATGAAGTCTTGTACAGGTTTCCATCGCTAAACTCCCGCTTCATTCCTGTGCTAGAACCATTGAACAGCTATCAAACACTTCCCGTAGAACTGTGGCTTGCCAGTAGCCAGGATGGCGATGTATCTGAGTGTCCCGAATGTCGTAGAGTTGTTGTTGCTTTGTCGTTGTGAATGTCAAGTGCGTTAGCGTTGTCCAATAAACCCGCCGTGTTTGAGCCAACTCGTGCACGGAGTCAATTTGTTGAGTCTACGGTGTGAAAGTTAAGCACGTTGAGGGCCAATCCCGCCCCAAACTTATACAATGAGCCGCTATACATATACACCAATACGTGCATTGTCAGGCTGCGCATCCTCGTCTTTCGGCTGGGAGGCAGTTCTTCCCGAGCATACGCACGCCCTCAAGTATGCTTACACCTGCGTGCGACGCACGCCATGCTCGTCACCCACCGCATCGCCACGCTATATATTAAAGCTACTGCTCGGCATGCTCCCGACTCGACTCGGTGTCGGACCATTATCAAAGATCTTGACGGAAAATGAAGCATCTGTTGAATCGTACACACGAAAAATACACGACATTAATTTCCCCTTCCATTCGCGTTTCTCCCCCCAACCCCCCAAAAGCATCATCAATCGCAATATGCGCCGACATTTGCGGGCTGTGCCAACCACCATGTCCGTTAGTGGCCAGCCCCGTCAGTAAACCGGCCGAAAAAATCACTCACCGCAACGTCACGCGCATAGCGGTACAGCACGCCGCGCTTCTCGCGGTACTCGCGCTGGACCCACTTTTCGCGCCTGCGCCTCTGCTCCTCCTCGTCCACGAGCCAGTCGATCGTCCGGTTCACCGCGTCGATCACGATCTCGTCGCCGTCCTCTACGAGCGCGATTGGGCCCCCGACGAACGCCTCCGGGACGACGTGTCCTGCGATACGTACACGCTATGAGTTCCTCCTCCCGAGGACAGGATAACGGGCAAAGTGCTCACCGATGATGAAGCCGCGCGAGGCCCCGGAGAAGCGGCCGTCCGTGATGAGCGCAGTCTTTCCACCCAGCCCAGCGCCCATGAGTGCGGCGGTCTGACCCAGCATCTGCAGTGCATCCCATTTAACCCTCGTTCACTCGATTAATAAGAGATACGCACCTCTGGCATACCAGGTGCGCCCTTGGGACCCTGGTACCTGAAGATGATCACCATGCCGGCTGTGACCTCGCCCCGCTCAAGCGCGTCGAAGAACGGCGGGATGCTGAGAAGACATCCATGCTCAGCCCGCCTGCACATCCGCATACGCAAATCCGACCGACCTGTCGAAGCACTTTGCGACACCCTTGAACTGAAGTCCCTCCTTGCCCGTGATCTTCGCGACGGCGGTGTCGGGCGCGAGGTTCCCGCGGAGGATGGTGAGGTGGCCGGTCTCCTTGATGGGGTTGGTGAGCGGGCGGACAACATCCTGGTTGTCGAATCTGAGCTCGGGCACGTCCTCGAGGTTCTCCGCCAGCGTCTTGCCGGTCACCGTCAACTGCGTGCCGTCGATGAGGTCTGTGTTCTTGAGGAGGTACTTGAGCAGCGCGGGGATGCCGCCCACTTTGTGCAGGTCCTCCATGACGTACTTGCCTGACGGCCTACGAGATGGTTGTCAGCATCGAGGGTAAGGGTAGTTGACGGAGAAAGGGGGAGGGGGAAGAACAACGTACTTGAGGTCCGCGAGGTAAGGGGTCTTGTTGGCGACTGTCTGGAAATCGTCGATGGTGATGTCGACGTCCGCGGCGCGTGCCATGGCGAGGATATGGAGGACAGCGTTGGTGGAACCACCGATGACGTTGACGATAGTAATAGCGTTCAAGAACGAGTTGCGAGTGAGAATGTCCCTATACAATGATTAGCGAGATACAGAGGAAAGGGCATATTGGAAGAGCCATACTTGGGCTTCAGGTCCAGCGCGAGGAGGCGCTTGAGATAGCCCGCAGCCTTGATGCACTCTTGCTTCTTCTCGGCGTAAGTGGCGGGCGTACTTGCGGAGTAGGGGAGGGAGAGACCGAGGACTTCAAGAACGGACGACATGGTGTTCGCACTACGGGATGAAAATGTGTCAGTCATCCCATACACCTTTTGTTACAATTGCGGTGGCAAGGAACTTACGTGAACATACCGCCACATGCACCAGGACCAGGGCAGGAATGACGGACAACGTCCAGCCGCTGCTCTTCAGTGATCTTACCGGTCGCATATGCGCCATACGACTCGAAGGCGTCGGCGATGTTCATGTTCTCTCCTGCCTTGAAGCCCATGTTCGGGCAGTCAACTTTGCGAACACCAGGCTGGATAGTACCACCGTAGACGATGACCGTGGGACGGTTGTGGCGAGCGGCGGCCATGACACAACCAGGCATATTTTTGTCGCACCTGAAGCATGCCCTATGAGGATATATTGCCACACGAGAGAGATAGTCAGCGTACCCGGGGATTGAGATGTTGCCATCGTAGTGTTGGGCCTGAAGAACAGTTCACAGACCGCATAAAGTTGAAGAGGTGAACTTCAGGCTGACCAAAACAACAGTCTCGATGGAGTCCGCGATGAGATCACGACTCGGCAGCCTGAGGAGATAGCGCGTCAGATTTAGTGTGCAAAACCAAGGATTGAATCACATACGAGTAGCGCATACCCTCAGTGCCCATCGTTATACCATCACTATAAGTCGTCAATAACCATGAATACCGCTGTAATAAAGCTACCTCACCTGACGCCAATCGTGCTAAACGTCAGGCCAACAAGACCCTCCTGCGTGCATCCCTCCTTTACGTGCCTGGCAAGGTCAAGCTGCCAGCTGTTCAGCACGCATATATGCTCTTACATCGCCGGATCAGACACTCACGAGGTGGTTGTTGCAAGGGTTGCCTGTTCAGGCATGAGACGCCAATCCAACCCTCTCTCGGAACAACGCCACTCACCCTCCCACCAGACAGGAGAAATGCCAATCTAAGACGAGCACCAGCACCGCCATCCGGATGAGCGTTGGACCGTCGAAGTTCGGATAGACGCGGTCGGACACACATACCTGAGGCTTGTCCAAGTCCTCCACCGTGACGCCCACGGCGTGCACTGTATTGTTTCTCCGCTTCGTGAACCAATCCCGAACAGCCGAAATGAAAGGGCAACGTTAACGTACGCATCGCTTGAGCGCCTCCGCGCCTCTGATAGAAACCCGTTAAGCGAAACGACGTCATGTAACAGAAACCGCGAGACTACGGGGAGTCGCACCTTGTCCTGGGTGAGGTAACATGAGTGTTTGTTGAGCTTCGCGCCGCTGCTGCTGGGCGACGGCGGCTTGACCGAGTGGCTGTCCCGATCCGAATCGCAGATGGTCGGTGAGCGCGACACTCCCGCGAAAGACGAGGTCGAGGGAGCGCACGTACATCTG